>CM072149.1:10339917-10413839 GCA_036850595.1 Rhyacichthys aspro
AGTCCAGTTCTAGTCCAGTTCTAGTCCAGCTCTAGTCCAGCTCTAGTCCAGTTCTAGTCCAGCTCTAGTCCAGCTCTAATCCAGCTCTAGACCAGCTCTAGTCCAGTCCGGTTCTAGACCAGTTCTAGTCCAGTTCCAGTCCCTTACCTGGGCCGGTGAGGTCTGGACGCGGTAGAGCCCGAGGCACCGTGACGCACAGCGCGCTCGTGCCACGCTCTCGGACCACGCGCCGTCTCCATCCTCTCCGTTTCCGTCCTCGCGCTGATGCTGCTGCAGGTGCGGTCTCCTGGCCGCGCGGACCCCGGAGGAGAGCGCGAGAAGGAGGCACGCGGTAATCCACAGACAGGCGCGCGCACGGACCCTCATGTTTCCAGCGGAACCGACGAGACACAGCGCGAGACTGAGAGAGGTCCAGCTGAGCGCGAGGATATAAGGAGAAGGGAGGGGCCAGAGCGCGAGGCGTGCGCACGTGAGGCCAGGAGATGATGGGGAAGACTATTAGACCCATAACAACACAGAGATATTAACAAAAGATGGATAAGGTTTGGTTTATACCTGGTTTAGTGTCAGACTAGATTCAGACACACATTAAACTGACTGAACCTTTTAGTTTGAAAATGGTTTAAACCCAAATAGTTTAGTGTAAAAGAATTAATTTGTGAAAAAACAGTCTTTCTGATCCATCTACTGTTTATTCTAAGGGATTGTAACAGATGAGAACCTCTATTCAGGAACAGAAAACCTTGGACAATCACATGCTCCAAAAAGGAGCGCTCCCATTGGTCGACACTTGTCACATGACGTTCCAGGAAGTTTAATAGCTGCAGATAAAGTGTATTTTCAGCTGAATATGTCTTTTAACAGAGAAACAGCTGAAAAAAGAAAAGCATCAACAGAGAAAAGGGAGGCAACGTAAAACACAGATAAATACTGTCAATTCAATCACGTAATGTTTAACGAGGAGGAGATAATTGTCGTCCTGACGCTGAAGTCACAGCTAAGCTAACGCTAAACTCTAAACTTCAGTTTGGTCAAATGGATTAGTATTTTGGAGGAAAAACTGGTCTGGTTTTATTTTTTTTAATTTGATTTGGATTTTTTTCCTTTGCAAATGTAAATTGATAAACTAAACAATCATATTTATGTTAATGTCCTGTTTTTTTTGCTGAAATTCTGGTTGAATCCTGTTTTTTGTCCTGGACCCTGTGACTGCTCTGAACTTCTCTTCTAATCCTCACCTGTTTGTGTTTATCTGCTGTGGAAGACCTGAGCTCATCCTGGAGTTGACCTCTCGTTAAAAACCTGCACAAAAACCAGGATTTCCTCCCGAAACGTGACGACGCAGCTCATACCGACTTAATTAAGCCTCATATTTTCTGTGTTAAACGGTGAGTCGAGGCTCGGCGGGACGTCCTGAGGAGGGCGGACCACCAGAGCATCATCCATTAACGACACAACTCACTCACTTTTTCCAAAGAGAGGAATTCCACTGACATTCTCCTGGTTTAGTCCTGGTTTAGTCCTGGTTTAGACCTGGTTTAGACCTGGTTTAACCCTGAGACACTTTATCTATTGTATATAGGACCATTCATATTGCAGCTCATTGTTTGGAACCCAACTACAGCTGTTGTCAAATCGTATATACGGCTCAATTCAACTATTGCAGCTCATTGTATTGGAATCAACAAAAGGTGATGTCAAATCCAACTAAAACCTGCTCAAATCCAACTAAAACCTGCTCAAATCCAACTGAAACCTGATCAAATCCATCTAAAACATGTTGAAATCCAACTAAAACCTGTTAAAATCCAAATTAACCCTGTTCAAACCCATCTAAAACCTGTTCAAATCCATCTAAAACCTGTTCAAATCCATCTAAAACCTGTTCAAATCCATCTAAAGCCTCTACTTGTGGAATAAGAATAAAATCTGTTTAGTTCTTGATCTATTTCAGTGTTTATTGTTGAGGTTAGACCTGATTTAGACCTGATTTAGTCCTGGTTTAGTCTCCTTCAGCAGCAGCAGATAACCACAGCTGAACTTTTGGCTGCTGTCGTGCTGCGTTCGAGGGAATCCCGTGATTCCTGGCGCTGGTAGCTTTACTGCGTCTCCAGTAAAACCCGGAGCTGAGGCGTCTCTCACGAGCAGCGATCGCTCGAGGAAAGGAGCAAACATGACGTGACGGAAAGTGTGAGGAGAACCTTCACCACGAGCTGCGCATCCTGAGGTTTAACGACAGACGCTCACACAACAGCGTTTTATGAACCATGTGTTTGGACTGAAAACTGTTCACAGGCTTCTACACATCCACAAAGTCTGTAATTCAATAAAAGCAGGAGCATTAGGAAGAGGAGAAGGAAGAAAATGATGAAACTGTTTGACGACTTTAACAAATATCGACCTAAAAATAGAATGATGATAGAAATGGCAGATGTTTTTTAAAGTAAGTGAAGATGGAAGTGCAGACAGGTAAAGACACAGGTAAGAGCTGCGTTTATGAGGCCTGAAGGTGGGATTCTGTCGAGAGTAACACTAACGAGACTAAACATAAATGAAACTGAACAACTTCCTAAATCCTTCCAAATACATTGCAATAATAAAAGCTGGTTTATTCCTGGTTTAGTTTAAATCCTAATCAAGTTTTAGTCTTTTTTTTTTGTGCTGGTTTAGTCCTATTCAAGTTCTAGTTTAGTTCCTTGTTTAGTCTTGGTTCAGTCCTGTTTTGGCTCTCGTTTAGTCCTAGTTTGGTTTAGCCTTGTACAAATTTCCACTTAAGCCACTTTCACACATTCAGTCTGGATGTAATCAGGGTTATTTCACCTTTCTCTCAGTGCCCACAAAACGAATAGTTGAGGTTTTACTGAGAATCGAGAAGAGGAAAGAGCGAGGGATGATGCTTAATTAGCTTGACAGAGCTAACACAATGCTAACAAACAAATGAGTCCATCACAGAGACGCTGATATTGAAACTACAGTTATTGGAACGTGTGCAACTGAACCAAACAGTTTAAAGAGAAAGTTCTGCAGATCACGAGGCTTCAGCTCCAGACGCTCATCAGTGGAGCGTCACTAGGGTTTCTGAAGGATTGAGTCTGGTGTGAAAGTAAAGGAGGATTTACAGTACAGATCTCAGTGGATGTGTGAAAGTGTGAAAGTGTCTTTAAGGAGCTTCATTGCGTTGAATGTTTCTGTCTGAAAAGGAAAGGAGCTCAACGGCATCCAAAAATGTTTCCAAGCTTTTCCAAAAACGTCCAAAAGAGGCCGATCTTTGTGCGATGAGTTTGTAAAAGACACTGCTCTCGAGCCACAGAGTCTGCAGGCACCTTCTTCATGTGTTTGTGCCGTTCATTCAGGCCACACTGCTGTTCATTCTGAGTTTAGGCCAGTTTTCGAGTTAGTCTTGGTGTTAACATAACTCTGTCTCGGCCTGTTTCTCATGAACGCACTCGCAGCTCCACAGGGTTGACTGAGGGAGTCGCACACCGTGAACGGAAATGGAACAACAGAGCTTCAGGTAGTGCAAAACCAGGTCTAAACCAGGTCTAAACCAGGTCTAATCCAGGTCTAAACCAGGTCTAAACCAGGTCTAAACCCAGACTCCCAGTATTCAAACCCAAACCCTGCTCTGAGCTCATCATGTGTGAATCTGTTTTCACGAGGGACTCCACCCTTCCACCTCCGACCTGTGAACATCTGCAGAGTCTAATCAAATCCATGGACCAGGACTTCCCCCGATCGTAAAGACTTCCTCAATCTAGTCCTGAATAAAGTCGGGCTTCGGGGCAGTTTCCTTCAGATGAGCTCATATTTACACCAACACTTCCCAGGGAGATCCATTTCTGTTTGTTTCTGTCTTTTATGATCCAAATCCATTTCAGTCACATCACTGTGTTCTCCTGTTGTTTTGAACAACGTGAGGAAGGGAGGGTCTTTGTTTACAATAAATGAGCTGATTTACTTTGGCTCAGTTTGCACACATCCAAAATTAAACCTATGACCTTTTTTAAACTTTAAATAAGCTTTATCTTGAATTATATTTTTGTGAATGAGACATAATGAAAATGATATTAGGATGATTCTTGTGCAAAAGGTCGGAGCAAGTTTGTCTTTGATTTAGAGTCGTTTCCAGTTTGGTCCAGACTTTCGGACTTTCTTGTTTTTCTTCAAACTAAATCTTCAAATCGTCTCGGTCTGGACCAAACTGAACCAGGGTCCGATTTGTTTGTGAAACGCAGATAAAGAAGAGTGAACAGTTGGAAACGAGGAAAACAGAATCAGGCGGGTTTAAAAACACTTAGATTACAGTGTTTAATGTTTTGTATGTCTCTATTTTCTTGACCGAATTAACCAAAAACCAAGACAAGAGTAAGACCAGTGTATGATCTGTTGCTGATAAAGTTTTATACGTTTCATTATGTTCTGAGAGAAGAGTAAATAAGTGAAGACACAGACACGGAGAGATTTTAAAAGTTCACTTCAGCCTTGTTTCTATTTTCAGTGTCTTCCGAGGTGTCTTCCCTTGTTGTGGAAATAAACAGTGGTTGCTCCCAGATTCAACCAGAAACAGTCCTGACTCCTCATTAAACCACGACCCGCGGCCTTTTTTCTTCACGTGGAAGCACTTTAGCAGGTAAATCCCGCGCTCGTGCACAAAAAACAAACTGCTGCGAGCTGCTGGAGATAAACCCCAAAGTATGTGTGAGAGCTCCCACCGCAGAGTCTGAAAAAAAACCTGATAAATCCCAGAGAAGCGCGTTTTTTACGAGGCGTAGTGCTGCTTTAAACGGGGCTCCCTCAGAAACAAGAGCTGGAGGCAAAGTGGAAACACCGTTCAGCGTTGGATGGGAAGAAATGAGGACCCCACTCTGAAGAGAGCTGTGTGTCTATTCATTTCCAGAGGCAACTATTTTTTGATTAATGTGACAGTTGCCTTTGGATTGTAAATGACTTTTACTGTGACGGAGCATTTATTTCATCAGGCATTCAGCAGCAAAGATCTATCTGTCTCTGTTTCCTCACTAAGAAACATTTGCATACATTTAGCCGAATACTGAACCCAGATGAGGGCCTTAATAAACACTTTTACATTCGTCAAACAAACATCAGTCAAATCAAAGTGTCAGTCATGGTTCAGTGGAGGTAAACAGAGAGAGAGAGTGGATGTCTTCCACAGTGCGCTACTGCCATCTGCTGTGGATAAAATGAAAAGACTTGTTGTTGCTGTAATGAAAAGTAATGCCATTGTTTATCCGCAGCCATTTGTTCAGAGATACATACATTTGTTATAGTTTAGAGCCATTATTGTCTAATTTTACCACCAATCTCTGTGACGGTAAGCTTTCGTTCTGTTTTAAATGCTTTGTTTTTTAGTCTTTGGTCCAATTTGCATTTCATTTAGCTTATTTTTGTGCTTTTTTTCTTTGCTCTCTGGGTAGTGGGATCATTGTATTATGGTTTATGTTTAATGCAATGGGCAAACTCTCCTTCTCTCCTTTGTAAGTGCCAAATTCTGATATTTAACTCATGATTTTAAAAACTATGTAATATGAGAAACGTTTTATTTATTTTTATTTTTATTTTTATTTTTTATTTATTAAATGAGTGTAATACACGCTCAAACTATGGCGCTGTTTCTCCAGTAAACCGTTAATGACTCTGTAATGCGCCACAGAAGAAGAAGCTGTTTCCGGTTTCCTGTGCCGTCCCAAAACAACAATATTCAATGCTATTTATGACCATTTTTAATGCTTTTAATCAAAATCCAAGCGACTGTGAAGTATGTTATGGCCTTTTACCAACGTATAACTAGTTTTAATTTCTTCTGTGTGTTTAGTGATAATATTTAGAGACAAAAATTATGTAAAGGCGCTGCTGCTCGTTTACGTTCCGTTAACTTCTATGCTCGGTGAGTAGCTGTTAAACTTCACCATTATTTAGCAAAACCCGCTCATTCCGTGGTCTTTTCTGACTATATTAAAATTAAAACGTATATTTATACATGTATTATCCTAACGTTATCCTGATATATTAATAATAGTCTTTGTTATATCAGTTTTCTTAGCGTTAGCTCACCGTTGCTAGGTAAAAGTCTATTAGCCGCTAGTAACAGTTGCTATGGTTACAAGAGGTCTCGAACGGACTGTCATCCAATCAGAAAAGAGCTTTCATTAAGACTATTTAATAAAATGTTCACTAAAAACTGTGTTAAAGTTGGAGGATTTATTGTAGGGAAAGTAAACTAAACTAAAGTCGCAGTTTTTAAGTTTGCTGCATTGTTTTGGTGTTTGGTTTTGTGAAAGCTAATAAGAAAGATACACAATATAGCCTATATATCATAATATCAACTACTGCAATATCCAGAACAGCTTGAATAGGAATAAAATGATGGTCCAGTGTCCAGCCGTAAAGGAAACTGTGATGGATCAATTATAAATGTTTTAAAGACTCTTTCTATTTGAAATCAACCTGGCCCTCCATCTTGGATTTTTATTCAGACAATGTTTGATCAATGTCCTTATAACCAGCTCCACATGTGTAAAATTTGGGATTAGAATCGTTTTTAGTTTGTGAAATATTTAGGTTTTAAAAAGTCAGGTCAAAAACAGAGCTTCAGTAAAATGAAAAAGTTCCATGAGCTGTAACTTGTGGCCTTTAGTTTAATTAATCCATGAATAATTTGTTACTTTGAGCTTCTTCATTTTTAAATTGTATTTAATCTTGAAATGTAATACACACCTGGTAATACTTCTGTAGCAACAAGGCATTCGTCTTGTTTCATTAGGCTTTCAAGCCCTTTTGCCAAACACTATTGAAATTCAGAGCCTTAAATCAAACTATAAATGACCAAATATAAAAGGGAGGGATGCAAATGTGAGCAGACATTAGTCCAGGACTTTGGAAATTAATTTAACAGTTACCAACGTGAAAGGGAAGTCTTATGGAAGTCTTATGGTAGTCTGTCTTATGTTGTTTTTCAGAGAAACAAGGCGCCATAAAAGCTTTTGGATTCAACAATAAAATGTACAGCTGTGACCAGTGTGAGCAGACATTTACCAACAAGAAAAAGCTCTTAAAGCACCGGACGCTCCACACTGGAGAAAAGCCCTACAGCTGCGACACGTGTGGAAAAGGTTTGTCCTCAGTGTGGGCTCTGAACCAACACAAACGCAGCCACACAGGAGAAAAACCTTACACTTGTGAACTGTGCAACAAGACTTTTTCTCAATCGACGTCTCTCACGCAGCACTTACGAATCCACACCGGGGAGAAACCCTACCGCTGTGAGCAGTGTGGCAGGTCTTTTACTCAGTCCTGGACCTTCAAAAACCACCTGGCGACCCACACGGGAGAGAAACCCTTCAGCTGCGACGAATGCGGTAAGGTTTTCACTCTGATACACAACCTGATCGTACACAAACGCGTCCACACTGGAGAAAAACCCTACAGCTGCGAGGAATGCGGCAAGACTATGTCGTCCGCGGGGAGCTTCGCGCGACACAGACGGATCCACACGGGAGAAAAACCCTACAGCTGCGACGAATGCGGGAAGAGCTTTAACATCTTACAGACTCTGAAGCAGCACAAAGTGATCCACACCGGAGAGAGGCCGTACGGCTGCGAGGAGTGTGGGAAGGCCTTCAGGTTTCCCCACAGTCTCAGGAGTCACCGTCTGCGGCACACCAAAGAGCTGGTGGTGCCCTGTGAGGTGTGTGGGAAGATATTCTGGACGCCTGGAGACTGTGGGGAGCATCAGCGCATTCATCACGGGAATAAAAGTCCTTAAGAGGCACCATTAAGACTGTCCCAATACCACTTCTGTCCAAAACGAGCACTTAAAATAGAGTACTTAATATTTATGAAGCGGATACAGATTTCAAAGCCTTATGTTTAAGGAGACAGTATCTGTGCCTCTTACCTTATTTTTAGGATGCTCCACCACTAGTATTTTCATTTACAGTCAATATTTCCAAACAAAACAGTTCAGAAACCCAGCATCTCGAGGATCTAGAGAAGCTTAATCTTAACCTGACACTGGATTTGCAACTGTCATATCATAAAAAATGAATAAAAGCTACATTTTTTAATCTAATGACATTGAGAATATAGAACAGTAACATCTTGCCCATTTAAAATCATTTTTTCAAGTATTTATTCCTTTATTTCATACCACACTACTCTTTATTGTTGAACTAATACAGTGTTCACCAGTCTATATTTAAGGTAGTAATTTATTTGCTGTTATATGGAAACTCAGCTCATATGTTGCTGATGTAATATAAAATAAAATTATATCATTGTATTTCATTATAATTGAATGTATTTTCATGATTACTATTTATTTTATATAAATCACAGCCCACAGTGGCACTTGGCGTTGAGTAGAGGGTTAATTTGTCCCAGTATGATCAGAACAGAACCCAAAATAAAATGTGCTGACTGTTTTTATCTAAATATTAAACCAATGGGAACCAATCAAATCATCCCATTCTTTCAAAATAACACCCAAAACATTTTAAAAAAGATAAATACTGTAGGTGTTGTGTTGCTCAGATATAAAACATCCTATTTTTCTTCCAGGTTTTAATCCTTCTATGTCCACTGTATTTTCATGAGATTAAAACACACATATTCCCTTTTGTTTCTGAAAAATGCAGGTAACATACAGTTGAAGTTTGTTCAGTCTGTGATTATAAAAGAACAGTGTCTCCTGAATAAAGAACAGCTGTGTGAACATACTGTTATATAGATTTATTTTATTTTTTTAACATTTTTCATAACCTGCCTGTGCCTTTGTTCATTTAATCTGTGAAATGAGTCAGTACCAAGTGAATGAATGTAACTTAAGCTTAAATAACAACAGCAGAAGACATAAGTATTAAGAATGAAATAATTCACGTTGGGTTTTTTTAGTGTCAAACAAAAATTAAAGTGTATTGTATTATTTTTGCATTATTATTTTATTGTATGTGTCCAACTCTATTATCTCCGTGTCTTATTAAATGTATTTGCATGACACAAACGGCACGTAACTGTTTATCATTGTACTGTGAAGATAGCTTTATAAGTGGCATGTACTCAACAAAATAAAATTAAACCCTTGTCTTATTTTTTCCAGCTTTAAATGGAAATTTCAGATGTAGTTTATGTTAACAATATTGTAAGGATTAGGGGAAAGAATGAAATGAAAACCTGAAGATTTAGGTCAAATCAAAGGGAAAGTCCAAAAGTCTGAACCAAAAAACTCAACTTGAACGTCCAAAATGAAGCTGAATATGTTGAAATTAAAAGCAGTTTAAACAATATCAATGCTCATTTTTTTATTATTTTGTAAACGGGTGGAGGTTTACAAAGGGTAAAAAGATCTACAGAGTCTCCCACAAAAAGAGAAGAGAGAAGTAAGGTCCTGGCTTTTTATCTTCCGTATGTTTTCAGTCAGTGTGTAATTACACTGTTTTGTATCTGTCTGTCTTGGCTCCAGTGGAAGGAGCCATTAGTTTCATTATTTCCTGTTCCTACAACAGCTTTTTAATGTGAAACAGTTCATCTTTATCACCTGTAGATACACATTTAAGACCTGCATTGCTTGTATCTACTCTCCCTTCTCTAGATCGGTTTTCATTGAGCTTTTATCCTTTTTCCAGAAGACTCTGTAGACCCTTTTACCCGAGCTTTGTGCCAAAAGTTCACTTGAGGCACTTGGAAAGTCCGGCTCTGGTCGTCACTTTAAAGAGGGGTCCCTTGAACATTTAAATTCTCAGGTTTACTTTGAGGATTCACTGTTGAATGTTGAGCAGACCCCTCTTTTTTGGGTTTCGTGGAGGGTTTTATTGCAGGTATCGTTTTATGAGCTACATTTGGCTTCACGGAGGTCTCTTTATCTCTGGGAACTGGAGGTAGTGCTGTTGTGGCTCTGTTTTCAGATGCACTTGGAGGAATGGCTGTGAAACGTTTAGCTCTAAGTGTCTCCTGTTTTGTTGGCGTTGGAGGCGGAGCGATCAGAGGCAGACGTGGAACCTGAGAGACGATACTAGACCCTGGTTTGTCAAATGTAGTACGGTGTGTTAAAGAGGCCCTGCTGTCTCTGGGTCGCACCCCGAGAATCGAAGGCAGTGCTGTTGTGCCTCTTCCGCGAGGTTTTGAAGGAGGGATAACGGTTACGTGTTTAGCCCTGAAAGACTCATCGTTTCTGGGTTTGGGTTTGGGTTCGATCGGAGGCAGTGTGGGGATTTGAGAGATAACCTGGGTTTGTTGCACCTCAGATGTGGCTTTAAGCTTTAAAGAACCATCTACTGCAGAACGTAAACAGCTATTTTCAGATGTTGGCTCAGATTCTTGCACATTTATGGCTCTAGATCTAGTTTTGGATGCAGAAGAATACACCTCTTTATCACTAATTTGGGTTTGACTGAACGGCATCCCATCTTCTGCAGAACAGCTGTGTTTGGAACTCAACCCTGAGGTTTTCTTTGGCTGTGCTTCTTCAGATTGAAACAACTGCTTGTCTGGGTCCTGAGATACATTTTCTTGCCATTTCTCGTAAAGCCCTTTGTATTTCTGTTGCGTTGCTAGACAATACCTTCTTTCAGCACTTGGCAAAGCTGGCTCAAATGACCCACCGCCTGTGACTTCAGTGTCGTCTTCAGCGAAAGTCGAGCCTGTTTTTATCTGATCTAGTTCCTTCCTATATTTTTTTCCATATATGTCTTGACACTGATCTAAATCACTCAGTAGACGTGGCTTTGAAAGAGTCGACTCGTCTAAGAGTTCAAACTCATCCTCAATATCTGACACGGCTTGTTCTTCATTTTTCTCTTCTGCGTCTTCATGTTCGGATTTTCTTGTTGCAAAGTACCTTTCTATGTCACTCAGAAGAAGTGGCTTTACAGTATTCTGCTGATCAACCTCGATACCTGACACACCTTGAGGTACGTAATCAGGATTCTCCTTTCTGTCTCTGGATGGAGTTGGCTTTAGTGTTATCTGCTTATCTTCAGGAAGGAGCTCTGTAGGAACTGGTCCAGTCTGGGGGCATTTAATGTCGTAAAGAAGAGGGAATTCAAGAAGCTGTTTTCGTTCTAAGAAATGTCTAACCTTATGATGGTGTCTTTTCTCTTTTTCTTCTTTAACTAAAGCCTGTTTTGTTTTAATGTCTGTTTTAGTCAATTCTGACTTTTGTTGCCTCAAAGTTAGACTCTGTAGCTCTTTAACCCAATTTAATTCGTCATCGTGTGGTTTGAGGGCCTCTAACATGCTTGGTTTGCGCTGTATTTTCTTTTGCGGCCAGCGTCTCGAGTACATAGGCCTCGGCTTTAACTGAACATCTTCCTCAAACTCTCCTTCGTGACCCGTGTGTTCAGTCAGTTTTGAATGTGAATCCCAATCAGGACTGAGTTGCTTGCTTTCCCACTGGTCCTTTCCAAATGTCCCGACTCGGCGGCGTTTGTTCCTCCAGAGGTGCACGTTGCAGTCCCATCCCGTCGTAATGAAATTCTCACGACTGGGGTTACATGTCACGCTCATTACAGGCCCATTGTGAGCTTTCCACTTGCTCAACAGCGGAGGAGGACGCACGCTCACTTTCCAGTTACCGATTTCCTCAAACGGCCCTTCGAAATCGTACTTTCTATCTCCGTATGTTTGTAAATCCCAAACATAGACGTAACCATTGCTGTCCCCGATCATCAGGATGTGATCGGCAACATCGGATTCAATGGAGATAATCTGAACGTCTTCTTTATTTAGCGCCTTAAACTTGGCGAGCAGCCCTCCTTTAGCCTTAACCGACCAGGCGCAGACGTAGCAGCCTTCGGCAATCAGCAGCGTAGCTCTGTTAAAGTCAGCCTCTCTGGTTTTGAGACACAGAAGAAGAGGGCTGTTGAAAACCTTACTTTGCGGTAAAACGTCTGTCTTTGTTGTGAGCAGTTTCGTCGGCACAGGGATTCTCTCGTACTCATTAACCATACACGTCTTCTTCTCCACTGGCAAAGGCCCGGTCTTACCCATCATCTCTTTTTTAAATATCTGTTGTATTTTAGGGCTCTCTTTTCCGTTGATATAATACAGCGCGTGACAGGTTTCTGCGTCCCAAATAATGACAACGCCGTTTTTAGAGGCAGTCATTATTTTTCCTTCAGTAGGATGCATCGCTATAGAAGAGACGCCCCCTTCCATTAACGGATGCTCCAAGTACATCGGTTCCTTTCCTGCTAAATCCAGGTTATAAATGACGCATGATTGTTTTCCGGAGAGAAACACCCTGTCTTCTGTGCAAATGATCCCTGTCACTACTGTTGGGACGGTCACGGGAAGCACTTCAAGCTCTGTCCCGTTGTTGAAATTCCAAAATCTCACCTGCCCATCGTTGCTGACTGTAATGAGCTTGCGTAGAGGCTTATTCAGGGCAATGGCAGTGGATGCCACCAGGTTATATGGACTCACATTAAACTGCATGAGCGTTTTCCCGGTATTTACATCCCAAACGGTGACCCAGCCATCTTGGCAAACGGATACGACCTGTTTGTAAATGCTGTGGTAGATCGCTCCACAGAGGGGCTTAACATGGGACGTCAGCATTTCTTTGAAAATATCCGTTCCTGTTCCGAGATATATTCCGATTTTGGTGTTAGCGAGAACTAGCTCGTTGTTTTGTGAGCTGTAATAAACACCAGAAACACGGTTAGGACCCATTCTATCAGCGTTGATGGTTTGGAGACACTGCCTAACTTTGAGGGACCAAATGCAAATGGCTCGATCTTCATGCAGACAGATGAACACTTTTAACTTGGGATTATGTAGAAGGTAGTTCATAGGTTTGCTGTGGCCTATAAGTTCAGATTTACATGAATCAGTTTTGTATGTAAACCAGGTGCGCAGGATGCCGTCCGTACCTCCCGTTACTAACTCTTGAGTGTCAATAGAGTATTCAACACAAGTGAATATCTTTTTAGAGCTTGCATTCGCTAACTCTTTTTTGACCAGTTTGTCTTTGGCTGATTTAGGAAGAGGAGCCAGGACCATTTTGGTGGAAGACTGTCCGCAGACGGCGAACTCTTCGATTGACGGGATGAATTTGATCAAAGAGCACCCCTCGTCAAATATCTGCATTCGAACAGCTAGATAGTTTTTGGATAGGTTTTTTAACAAAGATGAGGCGTAAACTCGATGGTAACTTTCAAGTCGGATCCGCTCAAATGCCTTGTGATAAAAGAGGCCATGTTCTTCTATGTCGTAGCTTAGAAACACATAGAGAAAACCCTTTGCGTCGGCGAAAGAGAATACAGCCTTTTTGCCATTGCTCCAGTAAGTCAGCGTATTGATCCTGCCTCCTTCTGTTATAATGGAGTATTTCATTTCCAGTTTGGAATAAGTCCAAACGTAAAAGCGGAGTTCTCGTTCGGTGGTGGCGACGGCGACCTCTTCCCGTTCTTTAATGTACACCATGTCGTGAACGTGAACTTTATGTCTGTGAGAGAAAGGCAAGGCTTCTGTTTTGGTGTAAACGGAGCCCGGAGTTCTCTCATCAAACCTCTTTGTCCAAAAATTCAGGACACCGTCTGTGGTCACGGACACATATTCCTCTTCTAAGTATCTTTGCGGTTGTCTTGACACATTACTGTACACTTCCTCATCAATCCGCCGGGCGATTATTTGAACTATTTTGTTGTAATAGCCCACTTCCACTATTTTAATCGGCAGAGTGAATATTCGCCGGTCCAGGTCCATTTTTTGTCTGGCGATTATTTTACCCACCTCAAAACTCAACAGTTCCTTGAAATCGACCGTGCCGTCACAGTTGGTGTCGATCTGCATGTGGAGCGCCGTTAGCTCCTCGTCGGTGTACGTGGGGTAGATGGTTAGCATTGCCCCAGAGAACTCCTGCATGTCCAGGCCTCCCCCTCGGTCTCCATCCGCCTGCTTGAAAAATCTCTCAAGGTTCCTTATAACAGCTTTGATGTCTGATTTGGCGTCCATTTGGTCGTCTGTTTTAGTTTTCACGCTGGTGCTCATTTTGTCGTTATTTTAAATGACTTTGTGAAGCTTGACGGTTGTAATTAAGCTGTCTTTCCTGCTTTAGGTTAATTAATTGTGGTAAACACAAACTCTGGACTTTCCTGTTAGTTCTCTGCTGATGTCACTAAGCTCTTGTTGCCGTGCCGATGTCATATGCTCGTGTCAGAATGCTCAGACATCTTCTGATTGGCTGGTTTAAACAATGCAGAATTCAATTGGATAGCACCAGATAAGCCCCGCCCCTTCACAACCACATTAAAAAAGGGCCAATTACAATCAATAGCAATTATAAAATAACTTTAATAAAATAAATAATGTCCAGGTGACTTCAGTCAAAACACTTGATGAACTGTTACAGAGAAGAAAAACGGTCATATTTTCTTCATACTTCTACTATGTCAAACTAGACAAAAACAGTTTGTAACTACTTGAATTTTGTCCTATTCCCTACTTTTCTTTATTTTTATTTTAAGGCTCATGTGTGAAAAGCCATTGAAAGTTTAAATTTTACTACAGATGAGAAATAGAAGTTCCAACAGAAACACAGTGTTGGACAAATCAGACGTAGTGGAGAAGACAAAAGCTTGGAGGTCTTAGCGTAGAGAGTGTTAAGTCTAAATTTTTTTTAAAAAAGGCAAAAAAAGAAATAAAAAACCTTCCTTGTTTTGTGGATACGCCCTCCGAGCCGTAACCCTCCCTCCTCTCTGACTCCTCCTACTCTGGTTGTAGTCCTGCCTCTTCTCCTGAACCCACCCACTCTGTCCCTGTAGCCACCCCATTCTGACCCTGACCCCATCCACCCTCACTATCTCTGCCCCGTTTCCTCCTGACACCACCTACTCCCCCCCAGCTGTTCCTCCCCAGCCTCCACCTGCAGTATCTACCCATCCCATGCCCCATGCGCAGATCGGGTTTGCCGGCCGACCTCCGTGAGCACCGCTGCTCTTCCTGGTCCGTCCTCCTCCGCAGGAGAACAGCACCATGTATGAACTCTCTCTTTATGTTTGCCACTGGCATGTCTCCCTCCGCAGGGAACATCGACACCGCACCAACGCACCAACGCACCAACGCACCACCGACCGAGACGTGAACCTAGGTTCTCCACATGAGCTCCATGTGTGTTACCCGTTTGCCGTTTGTTCGAACGGGTTTGATGTGTTCGTTTGTCACTGAAAAACCTTAGTTTTGTGGTTCAAACATTTAAATGAACCACTTTGGGCTTGAACCAGTCACCTTCAGGTCTTAAACCCCGTTGTTATCCCTCTGCACCACAGAGAGACACTAGAACTGGCACTAAACTCTGGATAAAGCTGAACAACTAGTTTGTTTTAAGCTTAAAGGAAAAAATATTAAATCCATAACCTTTTGGCTGCTTTAATCACGTCATTTATTAGAATTTACATAACTTTGAAAATCAAAAAGATGTCTAAAGTAAACAAGTAAACTGGGATTTGAACCAATAACCTTTCAATGTGAAAACTGGTAACTAGTCCCTGTTGCTATAGACTTTTGTGTTTTATCAACAAAGGCTCAACTAGTAACAAAATACAGTATTACACTAGGTTTATGGAGTTGTTTGGCTGCACAGTTAGAACGAAGCTTTTAATTTTGATCAGTTCAAGTTTAAATAAAGCTAAAGAACTAAGTGTAATAATAAAACCTAGTCACCTGTGGGATTTGAACCCAGAAATTACATCTAAAGAATCTGTGAGCATTAATTACAGTTCTTAACCACTACGCTACTATTTCCCCTGTTAGTGTGACCCCTGTAGTTAATAAGCACCAATTGTTAAATAAAATGGTAAAAGAACAAAGCCACAAGTGGGAGTTGAACCAATACTTCATTTCTTTTCTCAGTTTGTCTGTATTTTAACCACTTCAGCCACTTCCCTTTAGATCCATGATGCTCTCTAATGTATAACAGGCTCCAATAGAATAATTAAAACTATAGTCTCATGGGATTTGAACCCTAATCCTTCTGCAGCTCAGTGGAGGACTCTTACCACTCACCTATTGAGCTGCAGAACAGGGAACTAAACCAAAGTGTCCACACTCCTGCCTTTTTTACTGAGAAGGATTGTGGTTTAAGTAAAACAATAGAAGAATCACTCAGTTGGGATTTGAACCAAGAACCTTCAGGGCAAACAATACATTAGGATGTGATTTTAACCACTGCACCACAAGTTCTTTGGATCATGGAGCGGGATTTTGTGTTGAAGATGCACAGATGATAATGTGGACCAGTTAAAATGTCAAACTTAGAACCAAAGTCCTTCTGCTTGAGGTTGAGAAGTTAAAGCTGTTTGAAAAGCACTTAACAAGCCTCCTATGGGACTTAAACCAGCAACCTTTACAATAATAATAATATTAGAGACTGACAGGACATTCTTTTGAAATAGAAATTAAACTTTTTTCCAAGAGAAATTTGCCAATCTGGTCAAAATATTTGCATCTAACCTGAATAAATACAGAATAGATATAGATCAGGTGATGAATACATTTGAAAAAACGTTTATATTTTAAGATCAAACTTGAAGAGAAGCTGGTTTAAATGATGAGACAAATAACAAGAATCTGAACTTTACATTTAATGCGGTTGATTTCAAAACTAACAAATAAAGTGTCATTGAGTTGTTTTCAATTAGACCTTGTTTAGGAAAAATATCTGGAACACACTCAAATAAACTTAAGAATTGAAACTATAATAGAAGCTAAGTGAAAACTAGCAGCACATAGAGCTTTGTGGCTGGTCTTACCGAGAGTTTATGGAAAATATTGCTCTGTAATAATGTTTTTCTTCATACAAGGCCCATTGAGCTAAAAACAAAGCCACTGAATAGATTTGGATGGGTTCATAAATCTCTCCTTTATTTGTATTTTCTCTAATGTCCCAGTGTCCTGTGGTGCTGCTGCTGCTTGTGTAAAGAAATAGGCTTCCGTCGTTTAAAAATCCAAGCTGGAGATGTTCTTGTTTGATTCTGAAGGCAGCTCTGACGCTGGTCATGTGACCGCTCACATGACCAGAAGCAGGAAGCACTCCCAGGTGGCTTCAGTAGCTCTCAATCAAAACAAGTCAGTGGACAATCAAATGGAAATGTCTCGGATTTGTTAGAAGGGAAACCTGATGAGAAATTGGATTTTAAGAAGAAAAGCAGCCATGTTTTCTTCTTCCTGTTTGTCTCAGGTGCGTTCACTCTGAACTCGTTTGTACAGGTAACAACTGGAGATGTTTTTAGCCACTATCTGAGGTAGAGGAGGCATAGTAACGTTAGAGAAAGAGAATGAGAGGTCTGCTTTGGCTTTTTATTCCGTCCTGAAGTAGTTTTTCTCTAATTGAGGCTTTACTAGTCTCAAAGTTACAAAAACAGAAGGCTTTAAGGCTCCATGGTTATGGTCTCCAAACTAGAGGAGGGTTTGTGTTTGGTGAAGGAGGCAGATTTAACGCAACGATGTGGACAAATAAACCAGTCAGGGTCTTCTTTTAAAATCCCACGATCTCTTAGTTTGTGACAGAGTAGAAATAAATCAGATTCTGAGGGACAAATGGTAACAGTGGGGCGCTACTAAATGAATAATACTATTGCCTTTTTATTTATAACTTAAAAGAACACATAGAAAAATAGATAAATAATAAAATAGATAGAATGTGTACAGTGGAGTTAAAACCCATGTTTGTGATGGTAAAGTGCTTAGCTGCTTGTTTGTTCTAATGTTTCAGAGTTTAAAAGTTTTATTGAGGCTGGTTAGTCACAGTTTGTCATATTATTAGAAAAGTGGACGCTGATGGTGATTGTTCTTGTTTTTATGAGGACTGCCCTCTCGTATTCAGTCTGTAATGGCTCATAATCCTTCTGACCCATTATCTTGTGGTTCATTGTCTTACTTGTTGCGAGGCTCTAAAGGGACAGTCACAATATTTAGTGAAAAGAATGACTCTTATTCCATTTACTGCAGGTAATTATTATTAGTAGAGCCACAACACAGGCTTTTTCTTATGTACTTTTTAATGTATTATGACTGCTTTTTATCCTCCTCCTCATTCAAACAACCCCAGAACTTAAGACTTATGGCCTAAACCTAACTTTGTTTTAAATATACAGTGTAAATATCCTCAATATATGGAACAAATATTTAAATTGACATTAAGTGTTTTAAATGTTGGTAGATTGTTTAGTCTCTGTGGCATTGCTCCTGTCTGCTTTTCCAAACTGGGAACGTGCTGACAAATACCAGCTTTAGGGAATAAATTGTCTCCAAAATACTGACTTTAAGGAGTCTATTGAGTTGGGTGCAGTGTATAAAGAGGTTTTATTTTATAACCTTGAAAATCACACTGAGGCTATTTCTAATTCAGTGTTAAATTGAAATATTTATATTAATATTTACCTGTATATTTCATTGTAAAAGCTACAAGTACCCTTTTTTGTACATTTTGCAGTACAGTTGTTGCATTTAATTTCTGTGGTTGTAATGATAATAAACATAATAACAAACATAATAATCATAATAATCATAATTATTATGAATGAGCCAATTTTCTTATGGTATTCTGAAAAAAAATTGAAATGTTAAAAATAAAATAATTTGATAAATTATTAACATAAACAATGCAATAAATTAAAAAAGAAACAATTAAATAGTGACCAATGACTTTTTTGAGGCATATACTATATTTGAATTTTTTAATGTCCAAAAATATGTTGAATTTAAGTTGATTGAAAGCTGTATTTAAAAAGTGATGCATCTCTGAATGTATATGTTTGTAAGTAATGTCATCTTTCTTTTATTTTATAGGTTTTAAGCCCTTTTTTGAGGTGGGGGGGGGTGTAGGGGGAGGGGGTGGAGCGGGGGGCATTAAATCCATCCAACATTTTTTTTTCAAAGTCCATGTTTTGGTGTAGACGATAAATAGAAGTTCTAAAACAATATTTCTAAGGAGAAGGGTAGCTCAGTGGTTAAAAAGTGAGTTGTGAACCTGAAGGTTGTGGGTTCAAGACCTGGATCAGGACAGTATCCAGCCTGCTCTGCTGCAGCAGTTTAGGAAAAAACTGAAAAACTGTAAAAAAAAATACAAATTTTTTTTTTTTTTGGCCACTTCTTCCCCTCCCACTTTCTCTACCTTCTCCTGCCTGCTCTGTCCCTGGGGCCTCTGGCTCCTCCTCCAGTGTGGCTCCTCCTCCTCCGGTGTGGCTCCTCCTCCTCCGGTGTGGCTCCTCCTCCTCCGGTGTGGCTCCTCCTCCTCTCCCATCATGCCCTCCTGGATCCAACCGACTGTGAGCACTGCTGCTTGCCTGAGTCTGTTATCCTCTGGAGGGGAACAGCTTCATGTTGTGAAGTCTCTCTTGTTGTCACTGGGATTTGAACCCGGGTCCACCACACGAACTCCGTCTGTCTTTCACTGCTGCCATTCTTTTTTACTGTATATTTGTGTTCGTTTGTCACTGAAAAGCTTTTTTTTTTTGTGATTTAAATTTTTTTTAAAAAGTGGGCAAGCTGGTCTTGAACCAACTACCTTCAGATTGTTAGTGCAGCTTCTTCTCCTCCAGACCACGGAGAATCTGATGGAGGTCATCTACATTGTGTTTAAACATTCATTATTGGTTTTTGTCAACATAAATATGACACCAGGATTTGAACCCACAACCCCCACTAGAAAAGCAAGTACTTAAACCACTGGTCTATTGCTCTTCTTTTTTATGTTACATTTCTTTAAGAACAACTCATAGATGTGTCCAGAGTGGGATTTGAACCCAGACTGTACTAATTACAAGACCTGTTCTTAAGACACTGTGCCATGCAAACAAGGTAAAACCACAAACCCTTCTGCTGTTTGACATAGAGACTTCTAAAGGTTTCTGTCGTTATTTGTATCGACGCTGTTAAAGGCACTTTTTCGTTGCGTCGGGCGGGAGGTCAATTTTAATTCCAAATAAATCTGTTTGTGTGTCTTTAATGAAATAAATAAATGTAGTCAAAGTTGAATTGAGAATAACAATCTGATGAAGAGAACTGTGGGATGTGAACCCACCACCTCTTGATTGATTGACTGTAAAGCTAACCATTGGACTAAACTGACGAGGAACAGATGTCATTTTTTAGTGAAGATGAATTTTCTCTCTTTAAGACAATCCTGAAGACACATGATTTCAAGCAAAAATTATCAGATGGAAAGTTTATTTTTTTTTAGCCAACAAATGATTAAAGCTTCTGTGTTTCCAGTGAGATTTGAACCTATTGTCTCTCAGGTTTAAATCCAAAAGCAAATCCCCGACACTAAACAGGAACATAAGGAGCTCTGTTATACTTTCCAACATGTCACAAGGATCCTACAAGCATCTTTAGTCACAGAATGAAAAACAGTGCTTGAAGTGGGATTTGAACCCACAACATATTAGTCTAAGGTATAGTTCCTGTGGAAGTGTTTAACCATTACACTAACATCTCCTGAAAGTTTTAAACTATATCTGAAATAAACATCATTGGCATCTAAATTTGTACGAGAGAAATGATCAGGATTTGAACCAACAACAAAGATTTAAGTTTTCAAGACTAATGATGCAGCTTTAACCACTGACCTACTTGTTTTTTGTTTTGTTTTTTTCTTAATCTAAATTAAAATAAAGCTGTGTTTAAAAAAGGCAAAAAGGTTGAAATTCTTATGCTAATGACTCAGAAAAACAAAAAAAATCTTCATAAAGTCAAAGAACAAAGAAACACAGACAAAGAACAGAGTCTGAATTCACGTTTCATTATTTACATTTATTGCATTTATGTCACAATCAGATATTTTCACTTTATAAATCTTATCCTAAACTTTATTCAATATCCACTATTGTCACTGCAAACGAAGCTCTGATTGGTTCATATCTCCCACTTTAGAAAAATAAAAGCCCCGATGATATGAAAATACAAATATAGAGCATCTGTAGAGAAAATATCTTGTTTGGCTCAGAATTATCCCAAAATAAATTCAGTGCAGCGTCAAAGCCAAAGGCACCTGAGGAATTACAAACAGGATTTAAAATTCACTTTTATGAAGCAAGTTACTTTTATCTGTTTTGTTAAAGGAGAAGTAATTTATATATTGGTGAGAAATGCTAAATTCTACACATAATTTTGAGTCTGTTTCTCCATTTTTTGGTTCTTCTCTTTCCACTTTATTCCCATTTTAAATTCATTGAGGATTTTCTCTTCCTGGAGCTGGAAATGTCACATTTAGACGAGAAAGTGTCATTTTTACAAGAGTTTTTAAATGTTTTTTTTCAAAGTGCTTCATTTTTCAGATGTTCTGAGAGGTTCTGTCACTTGTCTTTATAGTTTGGGAGTTTGTGTGAAGATATTAGCCAGAAAACACACTTTAGAAATTACAAAAAAAGTCAAAATGAGAAGTAAGAGTCAGTTCCAATACGTCTTCAATGCTTTGGGATAAAATGAGGGTTAAGCAGTAAATGTGCAACACTAAAACAACGTTATGGGTCAAATGTTCGTGGAAATCACCATTAAACTGCTCAAACCCTTGATATTTTCAAAAATACAGTCACTCTTCACCTATTTTCACACAGAATACGTCTAAAAGTGTTTCCATTTTCAGTGACACATTATTTCAGACCAGTGTCAGAGGAAAATATGTGGAAGAATCAAGCAGAGCTGTCATTTTGATGTAGTTTGAAGGTCGCGGACGTGACTTTACAAACCACACCAAGAGTGAAAGTAAGTTCTGGTCTTTCACTTTCTCTGAGAGATATAAACTCACCTCTGACTCATTTACTTCAGGACTGACAAAGTTTACCCATTAACCTTCAGAGCTACATCCAGATGCCTTCTTTTGTCGTAATGCATTGTATTCTATGGCAGATATGGCACAAAACAAGTGATATTAGGATGTTTTTTTTTTTGCTGCCACGTCACACAATTTGGTTTTAGATTCATTTGAACAGATTAAGTTTGCCGTCAGTGCTGGATTATAATAAATGTTTGAGTTAAGACACATGATTACAGCAAAGATCACTTACTTCTCCTTTAACAGAAGCCAAAATCTCTCTTGTAAACATTTTTCTAGGTTTTAAAATCACAGAGTGTGCATCAGACGTAATAGACAGTATGTATTTGATTGAACTGGTTTCATTTAAGGCCAACAGAGTGAAATAACTGTTGATTAAGTAGCTTTGGTTGTGTTTACTGCATGAACTGAGCAGCGGGACGGTCTCAGACGTTCTCCTGAGGCACATCCTGAGCTTCACTGTCCGTATTAAGGCCTGTGTTTTCACAAATCTGCGCCGCGTACATGCTTTTATCCCAGTTGTCCGCGTTGTGTCCGTGTTTCCTCTGATGTCTCTTGTAGTTGTCCCAGTGTCCCGTCGTGTAGCTGCACTCGTGGCAGGCGTACGGCTTGTGTCCCGTGTGCCGCAGCATGTGTCTCTTCAGATTCATGCTTTGGTTGCAGCTGTATCCGCAAACGGGACAGTGGAACGGCTTGGCGCCCGTGTGGACCCGCTCGTGCCGCCGTAAGTTGGCCAGGTTCCCGCAGGCGTAGCTGCAGGACGAGCAGGCGTACGGTTTTTCGCCGGTGTGGACTCGTAGGTGGCGTTTGAGGTTGTCCAAATGGGAGGAGGTGTAGGGGCAGTGGGGGCAGCGGTGGGGCTTGTGGAGGCTGTGAGTGTGGACGTGACGGGACAGGTGGTTGGGGTAGTGCGAGAGGAAAGGGCAGCGGGGACAGCGGTAGAGTTTGGAGCCGCGACGAGAGCGGGACGCAGCCTGAGGACGTCCCGAAGTGGAGTCAGACTCAGGAGAACAGCGACTGCAAACCTGAAAAACAAAGAGGTTTAGACTGAGGTTTAACTTCAGGACGTGGCTCGGTTCAGTTCGGTGACTCCGTACCTGTCCCTCAGAGTCCCCGTCCCCTGTCTCGGCCTGAAGCTCGTCGTCCTCCAGCGTCAGGCCACACTTTGGGCAGCAGAGAGGGAACAGCAGAGCGGGCAGAGGGGAACCGGCTCCTAACGCTCCTAAAGTCTGCAGAAACCCCTCCTGGGACACGGTCAGGGTCACATTGGACACCACTGGACAGGACCAGGACAGAGACAGGTTTAGGGTTCAGTCCGAGGCATCAAGGGACACCAGTGTTTATGTATGAGTTCAGATTACATTTATTAATATAATTATTTATTCGGTCTAGGTTTTGAGACAAGGCAAGGGTCTAAATCATAATAGGACTGGGACTAAAACAAACAAAAATTAAATTAAAGAGTTAAACTGAGGCTAGGACTTAAACAGGGTCAAATCTAAGACTAAACTAGAGCTAATCCAGGACTAAATATGGTCTAAACACAGACTAAAACCTGGATTTAAACAGAATTAAATAAGAACTAAATCAGGACTAAATCAGGTCTAAACCTTGGACTAAGACCGGGTGAAACAAAAACTAAATCAGAGTTAAACTGGGGCTTAATCTTGGACTTGTTTTTGGACTTAACTTTAGGGCTTAACTAAATCTAGACTAAACTAGGGCTAATCCAGGACTAAACACAGACTAAAACCTGGACTTTAACAGGATTAAACAAGAACTAAATCAGGACAAATCTAGGAGACTAAATTAAGAAACAATCAGGGCCAAATGAAGGCTAAAATAGATTTAAACCTGGACCTAATCAAGATTAAACTACACCAGATCTAAAGTAGGTCCAAACCCAGACGTTACCTTCCTCGGCCTCGTCCCGTCTCCTCCTCTTCTCCGTCCGGCGCCTCTCGTTCTTCTTCTGCTGCTGTTGCGAGTGCGTGCGCTGGTGCCTCCGCAGGTTTCCGTGAGATCCGCAGGCGTAGCTACAGAGCTGGCAGCGGTAGGGCTTCTCTCCGGTGTGTGTCCGGGCGTGACGCTGCAGGTTGACGAGCTGCGTGGACGCGTAGGTGCACGCCCCGCAGCGGAACGGCTTCTGGCCCTCGTGGATCCTCATGTGGCGCTTCAGGTGGTTGGAGTAACGGGACGAGAACGAGCACAGAGAGCACGAGAACAGCTTCACCTCAGACGTCTGTTTGGAGGCGCCGCGTCTCCGTCTCCTCTTTGTGGAGAGTTTGTCCGAATGGTTTTCAGCTTCGGTTTGGGACAGAGACGAGTGGACGCTCTCTTCACAGTCGAGGCAGTAAAGCTCTGAGCCGAGGTCCAAACCCACTCCTGGAAACAAACAGAGACATAACAATTACTTTTTACACTTCATTTGAAAACTATGAGCCAAATACTAGAGATGAAACCATTCTAATCATAAATTCAGAGTTTAAATTGGTTTTGAGCAATTAATTCCCTGCATCTATTTCTCTGTAATTGTCTTAATTTGTGGGTGTGCCTGTCAGACTAGACTCAGGGATTAGCCTTGTGAGGTAAAATCCAGTCAATGTGACTCAAATGTGGTGCTCTATTTCCCACAATGCATCAGTAAAAGAAATGAACAGCAGTAGTCGCAGTTTTTTTGGGTTTTACAATTGGTTAAAAGTGGGAAATTCAGGATGGGGCTGTTTAAAATTGAGAAATATTAGGGTTTTTCTAGATATTTGCCTGAAGAAAGGACACCAGACAAGGGCCTTTAGACAGACAGACAGGGTTTAACCAATTAAGTGTCCACATATTATTTAATTATTGGTATTTACTGAATGTGGGTAACTCTGTTGTAACCGCTGCAAAAAACAACACAATTTTAGTATGCCTCCATCTTGTGGCCAATACAAGGAATTACATGAAAAGATTTATTCAAGCTTTAAGCATGAAAATAAAAATCGTACCTAAATCGAGTCCTGCTGCCAGAGGAGAGTCTCCCAAGAGTTTCCCGCAGCGTTTACAAGAGACAAACCCCGGGAAAGACGAGTCTGTGGGAACTGACGGATCGTCCTCGACGCTCAGAGAGAACACTGTCACACCTGAGACGCATACAGGAAGAGATCAAGAGTAAAAACCACAAGAGCTCATTTTAACTAGGTTTGTGAAGACTGGAGACTAAGGAAGAGGCTCAAGAACACAATAAAAACACATGTTACTGACCAGTGTCTCTGTCCAGGCCCATTATCTCAGAGTCTCCAAACTCAAGGTCTCCGCTCAACAGGAAGTCACTCTCCAAAACCAGGCAGCTGGGGTCAACCACCACCGTCCCGCTCTCCGCCTCCTGACTCCCCGCTGAGCACAACACCGGCACAGACAGGTTTTAGACATTTAGATAGACATTTTCAGACCAAAAACAAACACAAAATGCCTCACAACTGCTTCATTTGAGCTGTTTTGGGGGGATTTTTTGAGGGTTGCACTAAAATAAACAGGGCATTAGAATGAGGATGGTTAAGGAAAGGAAAAGGAAGCAGGGGTTGAATGCCGAGAAAACAACTCAAAAACAGATAAAGACAGAAGAGGAACAGGAAAAAATGGATCATTGATGACGACAGAAGGTTCACCTCAACGACACGGTTCATGGAGCTTTCACAAGGTCAAACTCAAGCACTGTTTAAGCACATTTTCAGCACAAATCATGTATTATTTCAAACTACAAAATAATAATCAAATGCCTAGTCTTTATTTAAAGGTGCTCTGTGTAAAATGTTTATAGATTCTAGGTTTGATTGAGTCCCATTAGACCAAGAGTGACCAAAGACGTCTGAATCCAAGACAAAAATAGACCAAGGTCTCAGGCTTGACAATGCTGTGTTTTGGCAAATAGAAGGCTATATCAATATCTACAAGGCAGGGATCTGTTATTTTCTTAGGTGCTTTTAATAAAAATAAGACCAATCTAAGACAAATATATCTGTATCACAACATCAGCAATATTTCTATGTCTTCTATGTGACAAAGCACACACAAAGTTTGACAGAAACTAGCAGCACCTTTGCCAGTTTCTATGATTCATATTTGGCCTTGGGTTAAAACTTGAGCCGAAGACTGCTGCTTGGTTTTGCAGAGTGAAAAAAGAAAGGGGAACGAGACAGACGTCAAACAGGAAGTGAAGAAAGAACTGAAGGAAGGAAGGATGGATGGGGGACGGAGCTCTGAGGAGGAAGAGCGCTGCCAGGATGTGATAAACAGTCTTCCTCTGCCGCAGATAATGAGGAACCTGCAACATCAACAGGCTACAAAACGATTTAACAGGATCACTGTGACAAAAACACTAACGTAGTAGTTTTATGATCTATTTATTTAAAAGTCCCCTGTACTATTAAATGTGTATTAGATTTCCTCCGGGTCCATACAACATTATAATAGTCAATAACAAAGACTTAAAATGATATAAATCTATCAAAAGCTGCCAAATGATCAAGTTTGTGTGCAATAAATAACCAAATTATACAAGTTCAAGTCTCTCGAAAGCCTGTGTAATGTTTTCTTGAGCTACAGTGTTCTTAAAGTACACATAAGCTTAACACGACTCAAACTTTGGCAGATAAATGACTCAATAGACGCTGTATGTGAAGCGTTTGGACTCACATTTAACGGGTTGTGGGTTGGACTGCTTCCTCCGCGGCATCGTGTGGTTTCGGCCCGGTTTGTCCCGGTTCGAGGTGTGATTCCTGGAGAGGAGCTGTCACACGAAGAGGCTCGACTCTAGTCCGTTTGACTGCTTCATTTTCACCACCTTCTTCCTCTTCCTCCAAAGGGCAACAGCTGCTCAAGTGTCATTAGCGCCGAAAAAACAAACCAAACGGAGCTTTAAACCTATTTTAAAAATACACAAACACACCCAGATATAAGTAGTATTTCTTGAAACACCACTTTAGAGACTTATATTTTAAGAATATTGCAGTTGTTGTATGTTTTGCCTTTAAAACATGTATCCTTGTGTTAGCTAGCATGCTAACTTCTTTACGCTACTGCCTTGTTTTATAAATTTTAAACATTATCCAAGTTTTAAAACATCTTGAATAATAGTCCCACCTCTTATAATTTTAACGTAAGTATTTTTATCGAGGGAACTGTCACCGATTTTTACCAAAAAGAGGCTAATGTTGTTGTTGTTGTTGGAGCACACGGCTGACAGTGGAGCGAGCCGGGTCCGGGCTCCGCGTGACGTCAGAGGAAGCCGCAGAGGATTCTGGGATCAGTAGTTTTATTCACAGTAAACTTTATTCCACGCAAAAAAAGTAAATAAAAGACCAAAGAAATGCTGCAAAGTGACAAAATAAGACTAAAGTGAAACAAATACATTATACATTTAAAAACAGAGTTGAATTAATGCGTATTGTTTGTATGCAAAGTAGATAAGAGTTATTATTGGACGTGTAAATGTATTGAATATGGCTTGCTTGTAAATATTTCTTTCATTTTATTTATTTATTACAACAAAAAATTAAAGGGTTATCATCTTTGTTGGCAAGCACTATGAATTACAAAAAATCAAATTAAATCCAATTAAAATGGGTATACACTATAAGCAAATTTAAGAGGCTTATGTGCTGCACAAACTTTGCTCAGGGGACCTTTGTAATGACATTATGGGACTGTGTAGAGACTTAAATGTATAACCTCTTGCCAACAATGATCATCAAAGCTGAAACACATGATTTTTAATCTTTTTTACTATAATACTAAACATTTGCATCACAATATAAATACACATAAACCTAAATGACTCACGATTTAAGCATTCCTTAAGAAACTATTTATTTATTGGAACAAAATGGAACAAACATGTTTGTTTTTTGTTTTTATGGAACCCATTGGAAAGAGCCATTTTAGTTCATTCTGTCCCACTTTTATGAGTGATTACATATGTTTATATTAAACATGAATACACAGGTCATTTTCAGATACCAAACTTAACCATGATTGGCCAAAAGAACCGTCAGTTACTGGAGTTTAATGAGAAGGTGTGGCTAAACTACAAAAATTGAATACATATAATTAATACAAATGGTTCAGGAGTTCTTCAGGGCTTCAAACTCGTCGACCTTCTGCCTCGTGTTTCCTTTGCGGATTTTTCGGTACGACATCGTTTTGTATTTGGACGTCGTTCGTGCAGATTTTTTCTCCTCAGAGACTAATAGCACCACCTTCCTGCAGCCTGTAAACATGAGAAAAGACACAATAACCTTTGGCTTAACCTCTTATATTTACTACTATTAAACAGGGGTGAAATCACTAAGTCATATTTACCTTTGCATCCATTTGTTTTAGTCACTTCATTGTTTTCATTTGCTTTTGTAACAGGTTCTTCTTCACTGCTTTTACATTCAGTTTTTTTGTCGTCGGTCCTGACAGCTCCCATCTCTTCTTCTTTACTGCTTATGGCTTTCATACCATTTTCTTGACAGGCTTCGTTAACAGTAGATTCTTCCTCTTCGATATTTGCATCGGTAGCGATTTCGTCGATATCTCTTTCATCAATTTCAACTGATGCATGTTCTTCTTCATGGATTTTGACAATAACTTCTTGTATTACATCAGTTTCTGCTTTACTTTCTTCTTCTTCGCTGATTACTGCAGATGTATGTTCTTCATCTCCATGTTTTTCATCAGTTTTGCCTAACTTTTCTTCTTCTACACTTGTCTTTTCCTCTTCTCCCTCTTCTCTGTCATCAAGCCTTTCTTCTCTGCTCAAACTAGCACCATCTTCATTGTTTTTGCTCATTTCTGAAACGTTTTCTTGGTTTGTTTCAGCTGCAGGTTCTTGAGCTTCACTGTTTTTGGGAAACACTTCTTCTTTGCCAGTTTTTTCTGCTTTGTCTTCTTCTTCTGCTCCATTGATGTCGACAGATGCATCTTCTTCGTCAGTTTTGCTACCTTCTTCTTCTTCTTCTTCTTCTTTTTCTTCTTCTTCATTGTTTTCTTCAGCTCCACCACCTTCTTCCCCAACTTTCTCAGCAGTTTTCTCTTCACCAAAGTCTGCATTTTCATCATTAACCTCCACCTCGCTCTTAGCAGCTCTTTCTTTTTCTATTTGATCAGAAATATTAGTCTCATTTTCATTTATTTCACCTACTTCTGCCTCATCTTCTTTGCCATTTTCACTTTGAATAACTTCAGCAGCTGTTGCTTCTTCAATACTTTTCTCAGCTGCAGATTCTTGGTCAGTTTCTGAACAAATTGTTTCATTATTTGGGGAAACACTTGGCTTTTCTTCTTCTACTACTCCTTCCATTTTGTCTGAAGTGTTTTCTTCATTTTCACACGTTTTCGCAGCTACAGCCTCATCTTCTTCGTCAGTTTTAGCTTCAGTTACTTCTCTATCGCTGTTTACAGATGCCTCTTTTTGGTTAATTTTCGATACTTCTCCTTGTTCCTCATTGTTTACAGAAACTCCAACATTTTCTTCAAAGGTTTTAGGACAATCCTCTTCAGTGTTTTCATCTGTAATCTCTTTTTGGTCACTATTAGCACAAGTTTCATCTGTTTCTACAACTTCTCTGCCATTTTCTCCATTAGCATTAGCATTTCCAATATCATCTCCACTGATTTCGCAGCTTATTTCTTCTCCATCACTTTTACCCAGTGCTTCTTCTTGGTTTGTTTTGATTCCACCTCCTTCTTCTTCATTATTTTCAGGAGCATCTTTTTGTTCTTCGTCCATTTTGGAAGCTACAGCTAAGGTTTCTGCAGCTGCTAATTCTTCGTTGGAGTTAGTATTTCTGGTGCAGTTTCTTCTTCCATTTCATCAGAGGCTTGTTTGTCATTTTCACAAGTTTCTCTCACTTCATTTCCAATATAATCTCCAATATTTTCACAGGCAATAGCTTCTCCATTGCTTTTGGCTGATGCTTCTTCATCATTAGCCTCTTCCATTTCGCTCATTTTCACAGCAACATTGCCATCGTCTTTACTGGTTTCATCGACCAATCCTCCTTCTTTTTCATTCATTTCGTCAGTATCTCCTTCCATTTCATTCGCTTCCACATTAGTAGCTTCTCCTTCACTGATTACGTCCGACATATTTGGCTCTACAGTGATATCGGCAGCTGCAGTTTCATTTTTTCCATTTGTCGTTGCTTCTTCAGTTTCAAGACAAGCATATTCTTCATTACAACTGGTTTTGGCAGCCTTTAAATCTGTTCCTACTTCATCTTTGTCACATTGACCATCATTTTCTTCATATATCTCAACAGCTCTTGTTTTATCATCTTCTGAAACAGCTTCTTTTGTCTCTCGGAGCATTTCTTGATCGTCTTTTGTATGCTCAGTCTCTTTAACATTGTCTTCTTGATCATTCTGTTCTTCGTTCAAGCTCAAAATATCTCCTAAAATCCCGACCGCCTGAAAAACCCGGCTCACGATGGAGTCCTGGTCGAGATCTAGGCTGTCCAGGACGTCCACACCCGTCCACCAACTCGCCATCGCAGAAAAACAGACGTGAAAATCAAACTGTGCCACCGAAAGATGACGAAAAAGGGTTTGTTTTTACTCACACTAACCTCATGTGAAGGAAAACTCTTGCATGAATTGGCAAAGAGAAAGACTGTTGTTGTTGCTCTTTGGTTGAACTTCGCTGTGAAAGGATTTGAAAAAGAAAATCCACCGAATCCTGAGCTCAGAGCCACGTTTTCTGCCTCATGTTTTGAGTAAACTGTAAACTCCTAAGACTTTAATCTCAGCTGGAGTTTGACCAGTTTATTCTCCCAATGCTTTTGTCATGAATAAATTAAAGCAGTCACAGCTTATCTTTGTGGAAAGGTAACTGTTCTTATATCAAAAATAACCAAGGAGAAGGACCAAAAAAGTCAAAAAGTTATCACTAAAATGGTTGAATCATTGATTATAAATTGCACAAGATGCTAGCATGCTAACTAAAGGGCTATGCAAAGTACAACACTCAAAAGCACTGATAGATTTATGTTTTTAGAATTAGAAACTAAGGAAATTAATCTTTATAGAAGACTAACTGAGGTTTTCTGGTTTTAAATCGTCCAGTAAAGAAAAGTAAAGTGGAGTTTAGTGAAATTAAGCCAGGTTTAATGGCTGTGTTGATATGTAGAAGATAGTTTTCATACAGACTGGATACGTCCAGTCACTCCAACTATTTTTGGCAGTATATCCTCTGTGTAATGCTCCAAAATGTTCTGGCTCTAAACATCTCTGGCTTTACAGCTCCTTTATGAGTTTATAAGTGATCCATTGGTCCATTATTATTCTACGGTCTACAGTTATGTGATTGTTAGTGGGGATCGTTTCACTGTGAGTGTGTTTAGACTTACTTCAGCTGAGCCTTTTCAAATCCACATTCCCGTCTTTATTATCCCACTGGCATTTTAAGTTTCACAACAATTTACACGTGTCAGCATCATGTCACACTTTCTCTCCTGTGATTGGACAAAAAGGGAACAAAATACTATAAAATGGACTCTCTTTTTGTTTTAAAGCAGAGAGACTGGACATAAACACTCTACACCAGTGACGCCTGTCTGCAAATACTGCTATTTAACCATTATCTTATCAGTTTAACAACAAATTAAGTCAATTTAACCAATTAATCGTGTCTAGAGTTCAGTTCAGTGGATGCAATACCCAGGACGTCCACCAGATGGCGCCAAAGCACAATAAATCAAATGGTCTGCCCTTATTTTGTACAAAAAGCTGCACAAAACAATAGCCAGTTTTATCAGAACATTTATTGCAATAAGAAAAAACAGGTTCATGACATAAACCTCGATTCTGAATAGTCTTAAATTAAATAACACACTTAAAAGATATGTTTTTTAGCTCTTTCAAAAGCGATTATAAATAAAGGTTGAATAGCGTTGACTGGATGTAAAGCAGAGTTCTGTGGTGCATAAACCGAGACGAAACCCAGGATTTGAAACAAAACAAAGCCAAGATTAAACCAAAAAACCCGGTTTCGTGATGCAATAGCCTTTTTTTAATGCAATGCTTAAGTCTTGGTTTTTGTCTTTTGATTTAGTCCAGGTTTAATTCCACTTTAGGTTATATTTAGACTTAATTTCATCCAGATTTCGTCCTGGTACAGTCCTGTTTTTGTCTTGGTTTTGTCAGGGCTCAGTTTTAAGATTAGCCATAGTTTATTCCTGATTTAATCCCAGTTTTCTTTTGCTTTAGTCTTTGGTTTCGTCCTCATTTAGTCCTGATTTCTGCGACTTGGCCTCCATCTGTGCTCTCCACGCGATGAGCACCTCATCGTCTTCAGCTTCGGCCAAAGCTCTGGCTCGAATCCTTTGCCTCGTTTGAGCAATAAAGCTACTAATATCATCCTCCTCTTCTTCTTCTTTCTCCTGTTTCCTTTCTTTCGCTTCACTGTTTCCGTATCTGTTCCCGAAGCTTCTTTTCGTCGAATAGCTTTCCTCGTCAGCTTCGTACGACCTCGCTCCCGTTCGATTGTACCTCGACGTGAATCCGTTACAAGAGATATCACTGCCGTCTTCTTCGGAAAATCTCGACCTAAACCTTGATCTGTACACTTCCTCTTCCTCCTCATCTTCTCTATGAGTCGGGAACCCAAATTCAGAAGCAGAAACGTCCAAATCGTCATAAGGATCTTCATCGTTTTCAGTTTCTCCTGGTGCCTTTCTCGGCGGAGGTCTTACACTCTTCAACCAGTCATCTATGCTCGTATTCTTCTCTTTTTCTAGCGCTGGATTTAAATTCAAACAACCAGAAAGTCCGTAACTTCTCGCTGGTTTCTCCTTCTTCTTAGTTTCCTCCAAAAACTCCTCCTCCTTCTTTTTCCGTTCCTCTTCTTCTTCGTCGTCGTCTTCGTCATTTTTCGGTTTCTTCTTTTTGTACAGAGTGCTACGTCTGTTATCTTCGAGGATCTTCTTCTTCTCGTATTTAACCATCGTTTCTTTCATTTCCGATTTGATATCTTTGTCGATCTCGTTCAGTTTCTTGAGATCCACTTCATCCTGGAACAAACTGAACAAGGGGACGCTGGTGGTGGTGATTTTCTTCTTCTTCGTACCAAGAGTCGAATCATAACTCGATCCCAAAGTCGATCCCAAAGTCGATCCTAGTCCGGTGAATCTCGAAGCGCCGCTCGCTCCCGAAATGACCGACTCAGCTGTGCCACGTTTCACGCTGGAATACGAGGCTCCGCTCAGCATCGAGGATTTATCGAAGTCCGTCCTTTGAGCCGATAAAACGCTGGCAGGACCTCCTCCGAAGCTAAGTTCCGATCCGGCTCTTGACGGCGGCAAACTCATCTCGGTCTGCTTCTGTTTGATCGTTTCTGTCACGACATTCGCGATCCAGTTTTGAATACTCGCCAGATTCACCATCGGTTCGCCGCTCGGGCCTTGAACCGTCGGAACGGGAAGAACCGGAGCAAGCGTCGGTGCCGGAGTCATCGCCGAGTGCGTTGATCGGACGCTCCTCGCTTGAGAAACCGAGGATATGTTCGACGATCTCCCGCTGATCATCGATACGTTATCATCATTCGCGACGCTTTGTGGCGCTGTAACTCCAGCCCAGAACGCCGAGAGAGGGATGGTCCCGCCGCTCACGCAACTCTCCGTCTCCCATCCACAAATCGACTGGCTTTCCTCCAGATTCTTCCGGGCTCGCTCCATGAGTTCCTCTCGTTTCTGTCTCCGTTTGGCGGCTTTGACCGACTCCTCTCCGCGACTCATTTCCAAAAGCTCGTCTTGGTTGTCGTCCAATCCCAGTCGCTTTTGCTGCCTCAGTTTCCAAGACTGATACGCTGTTAAATTCACATTTTCTAATCTTCTCGGCGCTTCTTCTTGCTCAGTTTCCCCGTTTCCTATCGAACTCTTCTCTCCGTCTTCTCTGTCTTTCTTATTCCAACCGAACTGGATGCGCTTGACTCTCCATCTTTCCAACGGCGTCATACTCTCTTTGTTTTTTTGGCAGAAATTATACATCGAGGTCGTATCTGACAGAAGACTTTCCACTTCTTCGTCGATCCTTTTCTTCCCTGCTTCTTCCTTCTTTTCATCCTTTTCTTCGTCCTTTTTTCTGTATCGCGCCGCTGCCTGTTCCTCGATTTCTCTCAACCTTTGCTTCCAAAGATCGGAATAACTCATACAACTCGACGCCGTTGACATCTCATCTTTTTGCCTCATCCTCCTTTTCAATTTCTCCTTAACAGATCTCACATCGTCGCTCGTAACGCTCTCCAAATCCACACTTTTAGATTTTTTATTTTGCGTCATGAGTAATTCTTCATCTCCATCTTCTATGTCGCTGTTTAGCTGCGCCTCCCACCAATCCTCGTTTTGGTATTTCTCATTTCTTTTTTGCCATTCGCGAATAATACTGTCCAAACCATCATCTTCGTCGAATTCTTCATCTCCTCCTTCGGGTAAAACCAGTTTTTCTTGTTCGTCTTGCTCTCCATTGTCGGTTTTCGTTCCCGGTTTTGGGATTAACCCGTTTTTTAAAGCGTCGGCGGCTGCAGAAGAAGCGACGCTGCTCATGACGCTAGCTCCGTCTTCCTCTTCCTCCATCATGATCGAATGCGCCTTAACCTCGACCATACTCTGCTCGTCTTCTTTGTCCGTGTCCGAGTCTTCGTCGTAGGTTTCTCCGAAGATCTTGGCCCGAGCTCGAGCGTCGATCACGGAGCACTGGCTGAGCGTGTCGTCGTCGTCGTCGCGCTCCTCCATCAGGGTCTCGTTCAGGTCGCGGAGCTGTTTCAGGAAGCCCTCGTTCGGGTTGACGGGGCGTTTTTTGCGGATGGCCGTCAGAGCCTCCAGGATGGACATGTTGTGGAAGATCATGAGGTACGACGCCACCAGGACGGCCGAGCGACTCACGCCCATCATCGACACCACCAGGACTTTACCTGAAACAGAGACAAGGAGGTCAAGGAGGTCTTAGTCTGGACAAAGAAACCAGGACTAAACCAGGATTAAACCAGGACTAAACCAGGATTAAACCAGGATTAAACCAGGATTAAACCAGGACTAAACCAGGATTAAACCAGGATTAAACCAGGACTAAACCAGGACTAAACCAGGATTAAACCAGGATTAAACCAGGACTAAACCAGGATTAAACCAGGACTAAACCAGGATTAAACCAGGACTAAACCAGGACTAAACCAGGATTAAACCAGGTTGAGAAGACTTGGTTATGGGTTTGTCTTGCTTTTATAGGTTTATTCTTGTTTAGACCTGGTTTAGACCTGGTTTAGTTTGTGGTTTGGATTAGTTTAGTCCTTAGAAGGTTCAGGTTTTAGATTTCTTGGTCTAGTCCTGTTTTCTAGTGGGATTGGTTTAGTCCTGGTTTAGTCCTGTTTTAGTCTTGTTTTAGTCCAGCTTTAGTCCAGTTTTAGTCCTTGGTCTTGTCCTTATATGCACCTGATTTAGTCCTGATTCAGTCCTGGTTCAGTCCTGATTCAGTCCTGGTTTAGTCCTGGTTTAGTCCTGATTCAGTCCTGGTTTAGACCTGGTTTAGTCCTGGTTTAGTCCTGGTTTAGTCCTGGTTCAGTCCTGATTCAGTCCTGGTTTAGTCCTGATTCAGTCCCGGTTTAGTCCTGGTTTAGTCCTGATTCAGTCCTGGTTTAGACCTGGTTTAGTATTGGTTTAGTCCTGGTTTAGTCCTGGTTCAGTCCTGATTCAGTCCTGGTTTAGTCCTGGTTCAGTCCTGATTCAGTCCTGATTCAGTCCTGGTTTAGTCCTGATTCAGTCCTGGTTTAGTCCTGGTTCAGTCCTGATTCAGTCCTGGTTTAGTCCTGGTTTAGTCCTGATTCAGTCCTGGTTTAGTCCTGGTTCAGTCCTGATTCAGTCCTGGTTTAGTCCTGGTTCAGTCCTGATTCAGTCCTGATTCAGTCCTGGTTCAGTCCTGATTCAGTCCTGGTTTAGTCCTTGTTTAGTCCTGGTTTAGTCCTGATTCAGTCCTGGTTTAGTCCTTGTTTAGTCCTGGTTCAGTCCTGGTTTAGTCCTGATTCAGTCCTGTTTTAGACCTGGTTTAGTCCTGGTTCAGTCCTGGTTCAGTCCTGGTTCAGTCCTTGCTCTAGTCCCAGTGTAGTCCCGGTTTAGTCCAGTCCCAGACCTTTGTGGGTGAGCAGGGCCTCGTCCATGAACTCGGCGGTGGGTCTGAAATGAGGAGCGATGTCTGAGTGGGGGAAGTCGTCCACCTCGATGCCCATGTACTGGACCCCCATCCCGCTGTAGAAGGCCTGCCCCGTGTAGACCCCCGTCCCGTGGGCCGCGTTCAGGACGTGAGTGATCCCCATCCGCTTCAGACGGGCCTTGTTCACCGCCACAGACCTGGGACGAAGACCAGAGGGTTAGGTCTAGGTTTAGTCCAGTTTCAGTCTTTGTTTAACTCTAGTTTGATTGTGGTTTAATCCTTGGTTTGTCGTAGTTTTAATTCTAGTTGAAGTCCCAGTCCAGTCCTGTTCTAGTCCCATTAAACCTTCACTCACTTCTCGGCGATGTAGACGTTGGGCCAGACCTCGTCGGTGGGGTTGGCGGGGGCCTCCAGACGGTCCCCGACCAGGGCCCGCTGCAGGTCCAGGACGCAGGGCGTGTTGTACGGGCTGCGCTCGTCCGTCAGCTCCTTCACTCGCTCGTACAGATCCTCCACCATCAGCTGCTCCGCCGGCTCCAGGAACGAGTCCGGCAGCGACAGGGTCCGGACGCCGCGGGACGGGAGCTCTGGAGGGGCACAGGACCGGGTTAGAGCGGGTTAGAGCGGGTTAGACTGGGTTAGACTGGGTTAGACTGGAGTTAGACTGGAGTTAGACTGGAGTTAGACTGGAGTAAGAGCGGGTTAGAGCAGGTTAGACTGGGTTAGACTGGAGTTAGACTGGAGTTAGACTGAGTTAGACTGAGTTAGACTGGGTTAGAGCTGGTTAGAGCGGGTTAGACTGGATTAGACTGGGTTAGACTGGAGTTAGACTGGAGTTAGACTGGAGTTAGACTGGAGTTAGACTGGGTTAGAGTGGGTTAGACTGGAGTTAGAGCGGGTTAGACTGGGTTAGACTGGGTTAGACTGGGTTAGAGCGGGTTAGACTGGAGTTAGACTGGGTTAGACTGGAGTTAGAGCGGGTTAGACTGGGTTAGACTGGGTTAGACTGGAGTTAGACTGGAGTTAGACTGGAGTTAGACTGGAGTTAGACCAGGTTAGAACTGGGTTTGACCTGATAGACCTGGTTAAAACCCGGTTTAGTCCTAGTGTAGCCCTGGTCTAGTCCTGGTTGAGTCCTTTTAAAGACTTGGTTTAGTACAGGTTTAGTCCTTGTTTAGTCCTAGTTTAGACCTGGATTTGTCCAGGTTTAGATTAGTTCTAGTTTAGGTTCTGTTTTTAGTTTGGTTCCATTTTATCCCTGGATTTAGTCTCGGTTTAGTCCAGATTTCCAGACCTGACTCTTGCTTTTGCCCGTGTTTAGTCTTAGTCTTCACCTAGTCCTAGTTTAGTCCTAGTTTAGTCCTGATTTAGTCCAACCTATCGTCACATAAATACTACATTTCTGAAGTCGTCTCCGTGGCAACGCGCTGACACTATTTTGAATCCTGTCTAAATGAACTCGTCTCATTAAAGTCTGAGTGGTTCTAATGAGTGAGTGTGATACTTGAGTTATTTTTCCTCTTTGTCTCATTTAAACCCGACTCTGAGCCTGTCACAGATAATGAGCATTTAAGAACCCAGACTATTCAGACCAATTAGACCGGTTTCACGAGGATCTAGTCATTCTGATTCAAGAGAAAGTCTGAGCGACGGTTCGTGGACTTCTCGTAGAATCAAGTATCAGAAAATCCGACGCTTGATTTCGTCCAGAGTCTTACCTTCGTTAATTATTTTCTTGGCGGCGATGGCGGACGACAGATGGATGGGCTCCATGAAAATACTGTCGGCCTCGGAACCAGAAACCATCGAGAACCGGGACTCGGAGGCCAAAGAGAAACTGTGGAGAGACGAGAGGGATTAGAGGACTAAAACTGGATTAAAACAGGACTAAAACAGGACTAAACGGGACTAAAACAGGACTAAAACAGGACTAAAACTGGACTAAAGCAGGACTGAAACTGGACTAAAGCAGGACTAAAGCAGGACTGAAACAGGACTAAAACAGGACTAAAACTGGACTAAAACTGGACTAAAACAGGACTAAAGCAGGACTAAAGCAGGACTGAAACAGGACTAAAACAGGACTAAAACTGGACTAAAGCAGGACTAAAGCAGGACTGAAACAGGACTAAAACAGGACTAAAACTGGACTAAAACTGGACTAAAACAGGACTAAAGCAGGACTAAAACTGGACTAAAACAGGACTAAAACTGGACTAAAACTGGACTAAAACTGGACTAAAGCAGGACTAAAGCAGGACTGAAACAGGACTAAAACAGGACTAAAACTGGACTAAAACTGGACTAAAACAGGACTAAAACTGGACTAAAACTGGACTAAAACAGGACTAAAACTGGACTAAAACTGGACTAAAACAGGACTAAAGCAGGACTAAAACTGGACTAAAAAGAACTAAAACAGGACTAAAACAGGACTAAAACTGGACTAAAACAGGACTAAAACAGGACTAAAATAGGACTAAAACTGGACTAAAGCAGGACTAAAACTGGACTAAACCCAGAATCAATGTCTGTACTGGAACTAAATCACATCTAAACTAATGTTAAACCAGAAAACCAAGAATGAAGCCAATAAAACAGGAACAAAACCCGACTAAAGTGGGCCAGATCTGTTTATCTGGATCTGATCTACCTCTTAAACAAGTACAGAGAGGTTTTTGTGATTGTTGTGTTTCCTGGAAAGAGCAGAGCCTCGTGGAGTCCAGTATCTGAGTCTAGTTACGTGAGCGAGGAGCGTATTCATGAAACAGAAGAGCCTTGACGTCTGATTATCTGTGGCCCATTTTCTCAGGACGAGGCTAAACATTTGGATAATGAAGTGATTACATGAGTGACCCTCAGAATAAACACGGATCTGGTTTATGTAAAAGACCGGCTCCATTTGTGCCTCAAGGATACGCAGAGAAAACAGTTTAAATACGACTAAAACAGGACTAAACTGGGACTAAAACAGGACTAAACTGAGACTAAACTGAGACTAAACTGGGACTAAACTGAGACTAAACCAGGGACTAAACCAGGACTAAACTGGGACTAAACTGGGACTAAACCAGGACTAAAACAGGACTAAACTGGGACTAAACTGGGACTAAACCAGGACTAAAACAGGACTAAACTGGGACTAAACTGAGACTAAACTGGGACAAAACTGAGACTAAACCAGGGACTAAACCAGGACTAAACTGGGACTAAACTGAGACTAAACCAGGGACTAAACCAGGACTAAACTGGGACTAAAACAGGACTAAACTGGGACAAAACTGAGACTAAACCAGGGACTAAACCAGGACTAAACTGGGACTAAACTGGGACTAAACCAGGACTAAAGCAGGACTAAAGCAGGATTAAACCAGGACTAAATCAGGACTAAACCAGGACTAGACCAGGTCTAAACCAGGACTAAAGCAGGATTAAACCAGGACTAAACCAGGACTAAAGCAGGATTAAACCAGGACTAAAACAGAACTAAACTGAGACAAAACTGAGACTAAACCAGGGACTAAACCTGGGACTAAAGCTCAACTAAACCAGGACTAAACCAGGACTAAACCAGGACTAAACCAGGACTAAACCAGGACTAAACCAGGACTAAAGCAGGATTAAACCAGGACTAAAACAGGACTAAACTGGGACTAAACTGAGACTAAACTGAGACTAAAGCTTGATTAAACCAGGGACTAAACCTGGGACTAAACCAGGTCTAAACCAGGACTAAACCTGGACTAAACCAAGTCTAAACCAGGACTAAACCAGAACTAAACCAGGTCTAAACCAGGGCTAAACCAGGACTAAACCAGGACTAAACCAGGTCTAAACCAGGACTAAACCAGAACTAAACCAGGTCTAAACCAGGACTAAACCAGGACTAAACCAGGACTAAACCAGAACTACAAAATGGGTCCTCATTACAATTTTTACACTGACAACTACAATCCTTCTTGGAATCGGTCTGGAACCGGCTCGGTCTGGATCCAGGTCTCGGTCTGGACCCGGTCTCGGTCCGGACCCCGTTCTCGGTCTGGATCCGGTCTGGACCTGGTCTTGGGTCGGTGGTGTGGTTACCTTGGCGACGGGCAGCGCAGGTATCGTGACTGTACTTCCTGGATGTTCTTCTCTTCTTCATCGTCGTCAGGAACGGCCTGATCTCTGCTCTCATTGGTCGACGCCATGGCAACCGCCTCCTGTCAGTGTCCTCGAGTCTGGACCGGAGAGAGACAAAACTGAGGACTAAACCAGGACTAAACCAGGACTATAACTGTCTTCTCTCGACACAGAGTAAATCAGATCCGGACCAGTCTCAGTCACAGATTTTAAACAAGAAACTTACTCTGTCAAACCAAAACAAGATAAAACCAGGACTAATCAAAAAACTCAAGGATTAAATCACTTTTACACTAAAAAACTCCAGTTTAATTGATGATAAAAGTCATAATAGCGCCCCCTGGTGGTGTTTTCTCCTGTAAAGTGTGTGTCTGGAGAATGCAGCGTGTCACTCAGACTCAGGGTTTATTTATAACCTCGACAGCTGCTGCTCCGTCACAAAACACCCTCAGCCCCCTCTGATCCCACTCATGTCCTCACACCAGACACAGTTTCACTAAAAAATAAACCAGGCTTTGTTTTTAACCTTTATATTTGACTTGTTTGTTTTATTAAATGTGTTCAGACACTATTTGTCCCGATATAATGCTCTCATGCCTCAAAAACTCTGTAAAAACCCTAAAAAGTCCCAGTTTTTGTTGGTCCCAGTCCTTTTTGTCCACATTTAATACAAGAAAACATACTTTTATACATTTTCACATAATATTTTCCCACTTAATACATTATATTCAACAATATTATGGCCTGTATGTGTCAAAAAATAAGCCGTATAAGCGTGTGTTGTTTAGCGTCCGCCATTTTCGATCAAATGAAATCTGAGTCTGGACCTGGACCAGAACAAGAGTGAGGTCTTGGTCTTGTTTATAAAGTTTGACTGAAGGTAAACAATGAAGTGGGACTAGATTCAGCAGAAAAACCAGGACTAAATCAAGACCAAACCAGGATTTAAATCAAGAAAACGGTCAGACTAAACCAAGACTGAACCAGGCTTTTTAAAACACAGTCTAATCAGATTAAAAATCTATTTATTTAGGATTAAGATGGGACTCCTGACGAAGGGATCCAGGGTCCAGACCTGGACTGAACCAGGACTAAGTCAGAATAAAACCCAAGGACTAGGCCTGGACTGAACCAGGACTAAGTCAGAATAAAACCCAAGGACTAGACCTGGACTGAACCAGGACTAAGTCAGAATAAAACCCAAGGACTAGACCTGGACTGAACCAGGACTAAGTCAGAATAAAACCCAAGGACTAGACCAGGACTGAACCAGGACTAAGTCAGAATAAAACCCAAGGACTAGACCAGGATTAGACCTGAACCAGACCAGACATTTAAAAAAGATTAAATTCAGGTTTAGTCAAAGAAAATATACGACAAAAACCAGGATTAAGCAAAATCTAAACCAGGATCAAACTACAGAGTAAACCAGATCTAAACCAGGCCTAAACCAGGTCTGAACCAGGTCTAAACCAGGCCTAAACCAGGATCAAACTACAGAGTAAACCAGATCTAAACCAGGCCTAAACCAGATCTAAACCAGATCTAAACTAGGTCTTAACCAGGCCTAAACCAGGCCTAAACCAGGTCTAAACCAGGATCAAACTACAGAGTAAACCAGATCTAAACCAGGTCTTAACCAGGTCTAAACCAGGTCTAAACCAGATCTAAACCAGGTCTAAACCAGGCCTAAACCAGGTCTAAACCAGGCCTAAACCAGGCCTAAACCAGGCCTAAACCAGGCCTAAACCAGGTCTAAACCAGGTCTAAACCCCTGTATAAATCTGAAAAATGGCTCTTACCTCAAAGTCAGTGCAGCTCCGTCAGAGTCCCACAGAGACTGAGTCAGGACTAAACTTAGACCAGTCCTGGTGAAACCCGACCCCCTCAGGACTTCAGCGCCCTCCAGTAACCTGCACCTTCAAAATACAAGCCTCAAAACCAGGACTAGACCAGCACTAGACCAGGACTAGACCAGGACTTTGTGGAGGGGATTAAAACCTGGAAAAAAATGGAGTTAAGACTTTTTGTTTTATTCCAGGTTTTAGTCTTGGTTTAGTCTGGATTAGGATTAAACCTTCAGAGGTCTTAGTTTAGCCTCTTGTTTCTTGTGCTGTACTTTTGGTTTTCAACCCAAAACCTCAGAGGAAAAGTAGGACAAAACCTGGAATAAACAAAGAAAAACCAGGACTAAACTGAGACCAAACAAATCTGTGCTAAACTAGGACTAAACCTGGATTAAAACCAAAACTAAGCACTGAACCTCGGAAAAAATGTGAATAATCCAAGACCAAAACAAGAAAAAGCCAGGAATAACAAAGGGGATTAAACCATAATTAGACCAGGACTGAAAATGGACAAAGACCAGTCTAAACCAAGTCTAAACCAGGTCTAAACCAGGACTAAACCAGGTCTACGGCAGTGCATTAATGACACAGCAGCAGCTTTGTCTTTCCACTCTTTTATTGCATGAGAAGAATCAAAGTGCTTTAAGTTTCGACAGAAGGTGACACAGGAACATCTGACACCGAGCCTCGACACAGATCCACCACAAAAACTTCACAAAAAAAGAGAAAAAAGGCACGAGACGGCACCAAAACCACAACCACAGCTTAAATACATCCATCTCTCGCTCCAAAGATAAAAATATAAGACATAAATATTATTTTTCCAGTTAAAACTTAATATTTTGTCTATATTCTCAAATAATTATAAAGAAATCTCTGCAAACAACTGCGTCCAAACAAATGTAAATATCCAGTTTCTCAGCAGCAACTTAAAGCGTGCCGGCGGCCATCTTGTTTTTTGGAGTCTTCTCTAAAGGCGGGAAAGTGATAAAGTGTGGTTTATACGAAGGAAGATAAGTTTAAAAAGGGAGAGTTTGTAAAAGTGAGGACTTGGAGATTATAATTTAACAAGTTTAACAGTTTTCATTCGTTGTCATTGTCATTTCGTTGTGATATTCTCATAATTTGTAGAAATGTAAATAATGTAATTGACTTTTATACAAACCAATAAAAAACTGTATTTGTATGTATGTATATTTAAACCAGGACTAAACCAGGTTTAAACCCGGTCTGAACCAGGACTAAACCAGGTTTAAACCAGGTCTGAACCAGGACTAAACCAGGTTTAAACCCGGTCTGAACCAGGACTAAAACCAAAACTTCCCCAGACCTGAACATTCTGATTTTTTCAGTCTTCACAGTTTACAAACTCTCACTTTTCTGAAATCTTCCTTCACATTTCATTCAACATTTGACAAATTGGAGACAATATATTTATTGTTTTCAAGTCAACATCTGTGTTTCACACATTTTTTTCATGGGCCCATAGTTTAAAACCATTCAAAACCCAATTTCCAGTTCGTTTTAGCATCATTTGATCAAAGTTTGGTCTTTTTCTTTAGTGTTTTTTTATCTTAGTTTTTCCTCCTTCCTTTTGCTATTTTAGTGTCCTTTTAATTATTTATGACATTTTCTCATTTCTGACCATTGCACCTTTCCAAAAGCAGTTATTTTTTAATCTCTTTTACAAATATTTTGCTAGTTTTTTTTAATAAAGTTTGAATTTTCTTTCCCGTGACCCACTTTTAGGACCAGCCCCAATGTTTTGGAACCACAGCTCTACAAAACAAAATCATGAATTATTAATCTGCACTGAGACGTCACACACAACCTGAGCTTTGCCATCATCAACATTAAAATACATTTTCATATATATTTGTAATAGGGCCTTTCAAAATAAAAGCACCGGTTTGACGTGTCCTGAGTCTGAACAAAATGGAGGAGCTTCTTGGGCTCTTTTTTTCCGCTGAGAATGATCCAGTTATTGTCTGGAGATTATTTGCTGGAAATCAGGAAAATTAAAGGTAAAATCCAAAACGTGGAGAGAATATGTCGAGGTCCAACGGTTGAAATATAAAAGAAGAAGTTGTGTTTCTAAAGGTTTTTAAAGGTTTGTGATGCAACATTTGGTTTCTTCAAAAACAAAAAAAGAAAAATTCAGTGAGAAATAATGCTCTGTTTTTTGAAGTCCAGTTTGGCTTTTGGTCCACACAAATCAGAAAAAACATTCACATTCACTGCCTAATAAAGCATAACAGACATTCTGAGCCTTGAATGCAACAAAAAAGCATTAAAAAATAGTGAACTGAATGTGTTTTTTGTAAGATTTGTTGTACTTTATGTCTTTATTACGTCTATTAACTATGAATAAATGCATGAGTGGTGTTTTCTGAGTCTAAGTGTCGGCTCAGAGTATATTTTATCTTGATTTATGAGGCGTAAACCAGATATTAACACTGTCTGAACCTGGTAAAAGTAAGAAAAAAGAAACTCAAACAGAATAAAAATATCTCTCCATTGATCTCCATTTGTTTGTTTTTTTCAGACTCCTGTAAAAGACCCGACAAAAAACTTTCAGAAATACAGCAGCAAACTTTCCACAATAACTTTCAATCCGTTTTTAACTGCTCTGTAACGTAACATTAGTGTTGAATGTAAATATGGTCACAGATCTAACGCTACAGAGCAGATAAAAAAACAATCTCCAACAGCTTTTGTGTCTTTACTCATAAGCATTACTCGACTTTGCACATTCATGACATATACGTAAATTTATATATATATTCTTTTAATAGTCTTCATTTACAGTCTTTAAAAGTCAGTTTACCGCAGTTTATGTTGAGCGTTTGTAGTTTTATTCCAAAGCTGGACTAAGTAGGATTTCCGAGTCAAACGTTGCTCTAAATGTCGCTTTAACTTCGTCGAATCCAGGCCTGGAGCGTCAATAAAAAGAGCAGTATCCGACCTTTTACGACGTCGTACGTGGCACGTCACATTGTTGTTTGTGCGTTTGTTTATTAAAATATATTTGCTTCTGCACAAAAAAAAACAAGATGAAGTTCTGTGTCCTTTTTGTAAAATAGATTCTGTTGCAGTACCGTGAATGGCCTCCAGGAGAAAACCAACGCTCAAGATGTAGTCGTTCCTCAAATAAGTTATATTTGAGGATGTATATAAATTAAGTGCCTGTTTTCTGATGGTAAATAAATGTGAAATAAGCCTTGTTTCCACCGAGCAGTTCATTCAGTTCGACAGGTTTGTGTTTTCTGATTTTAAAAAAGTGAATTATTTATTATCAAAAGCATGCTCTTGACATTAATGTTATTTTAGTGCCTTGCGTTTCCTTGCATTTTTTAATTTCTGATTTCCTTGTTCGCTTTTTTTGTTAAAACGCAGCAAAACAGTGTAAAAAGTCCATTGCTTTGTGTTGTTTCTGAGTTTTAAACAGTGACGTTCTGCTCGGTGGAAACAGGGGAACACATTTTAGTGGGGATGCATTAATTGGCACAACACCGATATTGCTGAGGATTCGGTGGAGCTGGCTCAATAAAAATCCTTCACAGTTTGATTCCGCTTCATTTAACAGCGTCCGGAACGAGAAAAACCTCCTCCAGCTTCTCCTTTTTGTCTTTTTCGCCGCCATCTTGTGTCACATTTTTCCTCGATTCAAATTCCTCTTTTTGCCTCATCTTTTCCTGTTTTTCGTTCGGTTTCAACGGAAAAGCGTTGCAGTACGACGGCGGCAAACACGGCACGAGGTGCACCTCTCCGCTTTCGTTCATGAGCTGGACGCAGGTGTAAAAGTCCGTCGGCGTTGTTTGATCAATCGGAGCTGGATCGGAAACCGGGATCTGAACGGGAACGCCGGGCTGCCCCATGACGCTGTAATCCGAGCCGGGAAGAGACACCACGAAATCCGGTTGTATCCTCGCCGTCGGGACGTTCGGAGCGAAGCATTGTGGGGGATTTGTCACGTACGAGCCGTGATTGGCCGGAGATAAATGGCAGGGAATGATGAGAGCGTCCTTTTCTCTTTCTCGATCTTCGAGCGCCGTTTTGGGAATTTCGTTTGTGGGAATTTCACCGGAAGAAGCAGAAGTCAGGCAGACGTCGTCGGCGCTAACCTGGTCCCAGACGTCGTCGGTGTAGCTGTAACTCGGAGGGCTGTAACCGTGGAAACTGGTGAAGTGACGGTTTATCTCCTCCAAGTTTCCCTTCTGGAAAATCAAGAGAAAGAAAGGAAAAGCAAAATAAAAGTTGAGAAAATCATCAAATAAAGTGTGATTAAAAAAATAAAAAAAGCAGGAGGAAGTGGTGGTGAACAGGAAGTGGTGGTGAACAGGAAGTGGTGGTGAACAGGAAGTGATGCGTTACCTTCAGAAGCAGAGGGTCGATGCCGATGATGCGCGGTTTAGGAATCGGAGGCAGGAAGTAGTCTTTTATTCTGAAAGGACAAAAGTAAATAGCTTTATTATCAAGACCAAGACCAAAGCTGAATTTAAATCCAGTTTGAGTCCAAGTTCAAACTAATGGTGGGTTTAAAAGAAGGTGGAGACCAGATAAGACCAGTTTGTCGTGGTCTAGTCCTAGCTGAGTCCTGGTTCAGTCCGAGTTTACACTGGGTTTTGTCCTGGTTCAGATCTGTATTAATTTTGATTCAATTTAGTCCTTGGTGTATTTTAGTCCAGTTTTAGTCCCATTATAGTTTGAATTTAGTCCTGGGTCAATCCTGGTCTAAATTTAGTCCTGATTCAATTTAGGTTTAACTCCGATTTATGCTAATATTTTTGTCATGGTCGCTGTTTTAGTTTAGCTCTGCCTCATCCTGTTTTAGTCTTGATTTAGTCTTGATAGGTCCAGTTCTAAAATGACACATAATTCGGTCCAAACCCGGTCTTAGACCAAGTCTGGGATTTATTTATTCAAGGTTTTCTACTAGTTTAGGTCTTGATCCAGAGAAGAAAAGGAGATGATCCGGTAGAAAGAGCATAAATAGAGAAGATGAAACCGTTTCTGACCGTTTGCTCTGTTGAACGAGTCCAAACGTGAACCCGATCAAAGCCACGACGCTCACTCCAGTCACCAGCACCAGCAGCAGCAGCTTCCCTAAAACATCAACAGGAACACTTCAGAATTAAAGCCCGGTCTAGTCCTGGTTCAGTCCCGGTCTAGTCCCGGTCTCGTACCTGCGGGAGGTCTCGCCGGGATGCTCATGAGCAGCGGGGAGCTCCATTTGCTCCAGCGGCCGTAGTTGTGGGACCGACAGCGGACTCGGACCACGTAGTCCCCGACGGGAAGTCCCACCAGCTCCACGTGAGGCTCCCTCAGCGACGCTTTCACCTGAAACACCCCGGGACCAGGTCAAGACCCGGGCCTCACACACGTCAAGGTAAATCCGGGTTCGGGTCTGTACCTTCCAGTTGTGCGGATCGTTGACCCGTCGGTACTGCAGCTCGTACACCAGCGTGATCCAGCCGTACTTCAGGTCGGACGGCTCGGGGTAGGACCAGGACAGGAGGGTGTTGTGGCCCATTTCGTCGCCTCCAGCGTCGTACAGTTTGTAGGTGAGGTTCACAGGGGCCTCCGTCTCCACTGGAAACACAAACAACACATATTTAACACACTCAGGAGCAAAAAATGGTAACGACTAAGAACAAAGCCACGGTTACTCGTCTTTTTAAAAATCTTTTTACATTTTTTTAAATTCAGACAGTTTTAAATATAAACGGCTCGATGTGAGTCTGTAAAAGAAAAGAAAATAAATACACTATATATATTTGAGATGGAAATGCATAAGTAACAGGCAAAACAAATTAAAGTAAAGCAATTAAATTTCTTTTTGTTTATAAGAAATAATAATAATAATCTGCACCAACAAAAATATTCTAATTTCTAGTTTTTGGGACTCGACTCAGACAGACTTGAATGGATTTCAGACTCAAACTGCTCTTTGGAGACTTGGTCATAAAATCTGTGGGATTCAAAACTAGGTGTAACACCAGATCTATTGTTGCCTGTTTTCTCAGTTGTAATAAACTGGATCATAACCTCATCCTTTTTTATTTCCAAAGCAGATGAGACAGGAAGCAGACAATCCACCTCAACAAGTCCCGCTTCAGAATATCCATTTTTGATTGAAACAGACTCGCGGCCTTTAGGCAGAGTCCACGTGAGTCCGGTTCATCCAGGACTCGTCTGTCTGAGACGCGACGGTGAAATGTGAACCAGACACCGCTGGCCTTTAGCGGGACGAGCTGTTTGTGACACGAGCGATAAGAGGCCTCACGTGCACCGCACACGCGCACGACGCTCGGATAAAGACCCGGCCCCGGGATCTGAGAGAGTCTCCAAAGCCCGAAAGAGCCTACCAGAGCCGACAAGAGCTACAAACCAAAGTCAGAAAGAGAGAGAGTCCTGGACCTGAGAGAGTCCTGGACCTGAGAGAGTCCTGGACCAGAGCAAGTCCTGGATCTGAGAGAGTCCCGGATCTGAGACGGGTTTAACATCGCGTGGAGGAAGATCATGTGGAATAATAAAGTGCAGGATCAACCAAGACTTAGACCCAAAACCAGGCCTAAACCAGGGTTAAACTTGGACTGAACTAAGATTAAACAAACATAGAACTAAGGCAGGACTAGACCAGGACTAAACTTAGTCTTGGTTAAGTCCTGGTTTAGTCTAACTTTAGTCTTTAGTCCCTCCTGGCTCAGGTCTGGGTTAGTCTTGGTTTAGTCCAGTCCATAAACCAGACTAGCATCTCTTCAGAAGCATTAAACTCAGACAATATTCTCCAGAGACTCACAGACCACACTGACCTTTAAAAATAATGAACTCTTATTGCTTCTGTCAAAGATGAAAGCTCCAACATTTTCCGACTAACGTTAAAGAAACGTGGATTTAATTAAAATTATCAGAGTCTCAGTTATTATTAATATTTGACTTCATTATTTTAAAATGGCAGCATCCTTATCTCCACAGACTGAACCTCAGGCTACGGACCTTTAGAAATATATAAACCAGGTCTAAACCAGGTCTAAACCAGGTCTAAACCAGGACTAAACCAGGTCTAAACCAGGACTAAACCAGGTCTAAACCAGGACTAAACCAGGTCTAAACCAGGACTAAACCAGGTCTAAACCAGGACTAAACCAGGTCTAAACCAGGTCTAAACCAGGTCTAAACCAGGACTAAACCAGGTCTAAACCAGGTCTAAACCAGGACTAAACCAGGACTAAACCAGGACTAAACCAGGACTAAACCAGGTCTAAACCAGGTCTAAACCAGGTCTAAACCAGGTCTAAACCAGGACTAAACCAGGACTAAACCAGGACTAAACCAGGACTAAACCAGGTCTAAACCAGGACTAAACCAGGTCTAAACCAGGACTAAACCAGGACTAAACCAGGACTAAACCAGGACTAAACCAGGTCTAAACCAGGACTAAACCAGGTCTAAACCAGGACTAAACCAGGACTAAACCAGGTCTAAACCAGGACTAAACCAGGTCTAAACCAGGACTAAACCAGGACTAAACCAGGTCTAAACCAGGACTAAACCAGGTCTAAACCAGGACTAAACCAGGACTAAACCAGGTCTAAACCAGGACTAAACCAGGACTAAACCAGGACTAAACCAGGTCTAAACCAGGACTAAACCAGGTCTAAACCAGGTCTAAACCAGGACTAAACCAGGTCTAAACCAGGACTAAACCAGGTCTAAACCAGGTCTAAACCAGGACTAAACCAGGACTAAACCAGGACTAAACCAGGTCTAAACCAGGACTAAACCAGGACTAAACCAGGTCTAAACCAGGACTAAACCAGGTCTAAACCAGGTCTAAACCAGGACTAAACCAGGTCTAAACCAGGACTAAACCAGGTCTAAACCAGGACTAAACCAGGACTAAACCAGGTCTAAACCAGGTCTAAACCAGGACTAAACCAGGTCTAAACCAGGTCTAAACCAGGACTAAACCAGGTCTAAACCAGGTCTAAACCAGGTCTAAACCAGGTCTAAACCAGGACTAAACCAGGACTAAACCAGGACTAAACCAGGTCTAAACCAGGACTAAACCAGGACTAAACCAGGTCTAAACCAGGTCTAAACCAGGACTAAACCAGGTCTAAACCAGGACTAAACCAGGACTAAACCAGGTCTAAACCAGGACTAAACCAGGACTAAACCAGGTCTAAACCAGGACTAAACCAGGACTAAACCAGGTCTAAACCAGGTCTAAACCAGGACTAAACCAGGACTAAACCAGGACTAAACCAGGTCTAAACCAGGTCTAAACCAGGACTAAACCAGGACTAAACCAGGACTAAACCAGGACTAAACCAGGTCTAAACCAGGTCTAAACCAGGACTAAACCAGGACTAAACCAGGACTAAACCAGGTCTAAACCAGGACTAAACCAGGTCTAAACCAGGTCTAAACCAGGTCTAAACCAGGTCTAAACCAGGTCTAAACCAGGACTAAACCAGGACTAAACCAGGTCTAAACCAGGTCTAAACCAGGACTAAACCAGGTCTAAACCAGATCTAAACCAGGACTAAACCAGGTCTAAACCAGGACTAAACCAGGACTAAACCAGGTCTAAACCAGATCTAAACCAGGTCTAAACCAGGTCTAAACCAGGACTAAACCAGAACTAAACCAGGTCTAAACCAGATCTAAACCAGGTCTAAACCAGGTCTAAACCAGGACTAAACCAGGACTAAACCAGGTCTAAACCAGGACTAAACCAGGACTAAACCAGTTTGAAACTAACATTAAAACATTGGTGCTGGTCTTGTTCTTGGTCCAGGTCCCAGTCCCGGCCCCGGTCTCAGTTCTAGTCCCAGTCCTAGTGTGAGTACTGAGTACTGACCGATATCGGCCACGTCCACACAGTGCTGGTCTGAGTACTGAGTAGTGAGTACTGACCGATATCGGCTATGTCCACACAGTGCTGGTCTGAGTACTGAGTACTCACCGATATCGGCCACGTCCACACAGTGCTGGTCTGAGTACTGAGTAGTGAGTACTGACCGATATCGGCCACGTCCACACAGTGCTGGTGTGAGTACTGAGTACCGAGTACTGACCGATATCGGCCACGTCCACACAGTGCTGGTGTGAGTACTGAGTACCGAGTACTCACCGATATCGGCCACGTCCACACAGTGCTGGGGGGAGCTGTAGTTTCCGAGGGCGGTGATGGCGGTGACGTTCATGCAGTATATTTTCCAGATGGTGGTGTGGCTGCTGTCGAAGTAACAGCTGTAGGGCCCCTCGCTCTCGTAGTCTGGACACTCCAGGGTCGGACCCTTACTGCGGGACACACCACAGACAACGGGTCAAAACGGGTCAAATAAATACAACTAGAAACGTGCAAAAACAGGATTTAGACACAAATACATCATACGTTCATTAAAGAACATGAGAAATGTCAGAATCACAATTAAACTGGATTAAAGCCTGAATAAAACTAAACTAGGAACAAAATCAGGACCAAACTAAACTGGGACTAAACTAACACCAGAAAGCTTCAGTAAACAATATTTAAACAAGTCCCAAACCAGAATCAGAAACTAAGGAATCTCAGTTAAACAGTTTAATAATCTGACTCTAATTGGAATAATCTGTGAAATATTAAACATAGACAAGAATATCGGGTGTTGGTCCAATCACAGCTCGCCTCTGGAAAAACGAGCGCTCCCATTGGTCGAGACTGATGTAAACAAGGAAGTAACAGTAACTGACAGAACAGAGCTAAAGTTGTTGTAATGTAATAGTATTTTTTGGAGTAAACTGGGTTTGGACAGGTCCCAGTGTGGACAGGTCCCAGTATGACAGGTCCCAGTGTGGACAGGTCCCAGTAGGACAGGTCCCAGTGTGGACAGGTCCCAGTGTGGACAGGTCCCAGTAGGACAGGTCCCAGTGTGGACAGGTCCCAGTAGGACAGGTCCCAGTGTGGACAGGTCCCAGTAGGACAGGTCCCAGTAGGACAGGTCCCAGTAGGACAGGTCCCAGTGTGGACAGGTCCCAGTAGGACAGGTCCCAGTAGGACAGGTCCCAGTAGGACAGGTCCCAGTGTGGACAGGTCCCAGTAGGACAGGTCCCAGTAGGACAGGTCCCAGTGTGGACAGGTCCCAGTGTGGACGTACTCCTTGTTGTAGGTCAGGACGTAGGTGACCTCCTCAGACTCAGAGATGTTGTCGAGTGGACGCCAGTAGCAGCTGAAGTCCTCCATGTTTCTGGAGCGACAGTAATAAATATGAGGCCTCGTCGTCACCGCCTCTTCCTCTGAGAAAACAAGACAGAAAACATATTAAACCAGGACTAAACCAGGTCTAAACCAGGACTAAACCAGGACTAAACCAGGACTAAACCAGGACTAAACCAGGACTAAACCAGGTCTAAACAAGGTCTAAACCAGGTCTAAACCAGGTCTAAACCAGGACTAAACCAGGTCTAAATCAGGACTAAACCAGGTCTAAACCAGGACTAAACCAGGACTAAACCAGGTCTAAACCAGGTCTAAACCAGGTCTAAACCAGGACTAAACCAGGTCTAAACCAGGACTAAACCAGGTCTAAACCAGGACTAAACCAGGTCTAAACCAGGACTAAAACCAGGTCTAAACCAGGACTAAACCAGGTCTAAACCAGGACTAAACCAGGTCTAAACCAGGTCTAAACCAGGTCTAAACCAGGTCTAAAACCAGGACTAAACCAGGTCTAAACCAGGACTAAACCAGGTCTAAACCAGGACTAAACCAGGTCTAAACCAGGTCTAAACCAGGTCTAAACCAGGTCTAAACCAGGACTAAACCAGGTCTAAACCAGGACTAAACCAGGTCTAAACCAGGACTAAACCAGGTCTAAACCAGGACTAAACCAGGTCTAAACCAGGACTAAACCAGGACTAAACCAGGACTAAACCAGGTCTAAACCAGGTCTAAACCAGGTCTAAACCAGGTCTAAACCAGGACTAAACCAGGTCTAAACCAGGACTAAACCAGGTCTAAACCAGGACTAAACCAGGTCTAAACCAGGACTAAACCAGGTCTAAACCAGGACTAAACCAGGACTAAACCAGGACTAAACCAGGTCTAAACCAGGTCTAAACCAGGTCTAAACCAGGTCTAAACCAGGACTAAACCAGGACTAAACCAGGACTAAACCAGGACTAAACCAGGACTAAACCAGGACTAAACCAGGTCTAAACCAGGACTAAACCAGGTCTAAACCAGGTCTAAACCAGGTCTAAACCAGGACTAAACCAGGACTAAACCAGGTCTAAACCAGGTCTAAACCAGGACTAAACCAGGTCTAAACCAGGACTAAACCAGGTCTAAACCAGGACTAAACCAGGTCTAAACCAGGACTAAACCAGGTCTAAACCAGGACTAAACCAGGACTAAACCAGGACTAAACCAGGTCTAAACCAGGTCTAAACCAGGTCTAAACCAGGACTAAACCAGGTCTAAACCAGGACTAAACCAGGACTAAACCAGGTCTAAACCAGGTCTAAACCAGGACTAAACCAAGACTAAACCAGGTCTAAACCAGGACTAAACCAGGACTAAACCAGGTCTAAACCAGGTCTAAACCAGGACCAAATCAGGACTAAAATTAAAAAGGACTAAAAACCTATTCAAACCAACTAAAGACAATTTAAATCCAACCAAAACCTGTTAAAATCCAACTAAAACCTGTTAAAATCCGACTAAAACCTGTTTAAATCCAACTAAAACCTGTTCAAACCCGACTAAAACCTAAATGCTGGACTGAACCAGGACTAGTCTAACTTCTTTCGTGGCCCACTTTTCACCGTGACGTTTAAAGACAGTTTATTGGATCCGAATCCTGTAACGAAGTCTGACGTGAAACAAAAACCAGAGCAGACAAAGTGCCTCATTCAGAGCAACACAAAAAACCCAGAGAGAGAATCAATGGCTCATCTGTCGTCTCTGCTCACAATCAAACACTAATCCATTTCCTAATCTCTCATCTCTGCGGGGCGTCCCATGACTGTTTCAGAAAAGGCAGAGCGGAGTCGATGAGGAAACAGCGGGACGACTGTGTGGCTCAGAGTTTGTCGATTTTTCCGTCAGATTGTGTTATACAACTGTCGTCACTGATAAACGTTGTTGTTTTAAGAGTTCGAGGTGTTTTTATTTATATTATTAAAATAGATGCTATTTTAGTAGGACTTCAATTGAACACAAAAATGAGCAAAATGTATTTTTTTAATCATTTAATAATTTTTATTATTACATTTTATTTTAGTATTTATATTAACTAAAATATTTGATCAATATATTTTATTTTATTTGTATTATTTTTATTTATTTTTATTTAATTTTTCATATAAATTAAACAGGAGAAACGCAGCAATTTATTTTTTTAATTTATATTGTTTTATTATGACAATTTATTTTCATATACATATATACATACTATTATTTTGATTTAATGTCATTATTGTCTATTGTTACATTTTTTTATTTTATTTTTTTCATTTTTTAATATGTTGTATCAATATTATTATTTTTCTATTTATTTTTAGTTCTTTTTATTTATTTATTTTGTATTTAAATTAAGACCAAATAAAAACTAAACCAGGACTAAATCAGGACTAAAACAGGACTAAACCAGGACTAAACCAGGACTAAACCAGGGCTAAACCAGGACTAAACCAGGACTAAACCAGGTCTAAACCAGGACTAAATCAGGTCTAAACAAGGTCTAAACCAGGACTAAACCAGGTTAAACCAGGACTAAACCAGGACTAAACCAGGTCTAAACCAGGTCTAAAACAGGTCTAAACCAGGACTAAACCAGGACTAAACCAGGACTAAACCAGGTCTAAACCAGGTCTAAACCAGGACTAAACCAGGACTAAACAAGGTCTAAACCAGGACTAAACAAGGTCTAAACCAGGACTAAACCAGGTCTAAACCAGGTCTAAACCAGGACTAAACCAGGTCTAAACCAGGACTAAACCAGGTCTAAACCAGGTCTAAACCAGGACTAAACCAGGACTAAACAAGGTCTAAACCAGGACTAAACCAGGACTAAACCAGGTCTAAACCAGGTCTAAACCAGGACTAAACCAGGACTAAACCAGGTCTAAACCAGGACTAAACCAGGTCTAAACCAGGACTAAACCAGGTCTAAAACAGGTCTAAACCAGGACTAAACCAGGACTAAACCAGGACTAAACCAGGTCTAAACCAGGTCTAAACCAGGACTAAACCAGGACTAAACCAGGTCTAAACCAGGACTAAACAAGGTCTAAACCAGGACTAAACCAGGTCTAAACCAGGTCTAAACCAGGACTAAACCAGGTCTAAACCAGGACTAAACCAGGTCTAAACCAGGTCTAAACCAGGACTAAACCAGGACTAAACCAGGTCTAAACCAGGACTAAACCAGGTCTAAACCAGGACTAAACCAGGTCTAAACCAGGTCTAAACCAGGACTAAACCAGGTCTAAACCAGGACTAAACCAGGTCTAAACCAGGTCTAAACCAGGACTAAACCAGGACTAAACCAGGTCTAAACCAGGACTAAACCAGGACTAAACCAGGTCTAAACCAGGTCTAAACCAGGACTAAACCAGGACTAAACCAGGTCTAAACCAGGACTAAACAAGGTCTAAACCAGGACTAAACCAGGTCTAAACCAGGTCTAAACCAGGACTAAACCAGGACTAAACCAGGACTAAACCAGGTCTAAACCAGGTCTAAACCAGGACTAAACCAGGACTAAACCAGGTCTAAACCAGGACTAAACAAGGTCTAAACCAGGACTAAACCAGGTCTAAACCAGGTCTAAACCAGGACTAAACCAGGTCTAAACCAGGACTAAACCAGGTCTAAACCAGGTCTAAACCAGGACTAAACCAGGACTAAACAAGGTCTAAACCAGGACTAAACAAGGTCTAAACCAGGACTAAACCAGGTCTAAACCAGGTCTAAACCAGGGCTAAACCAGGGCTAAACCAGGGCTAAACCAGGACTAAACCAGGACTAAACCAGGACTAAACCAGGACTAAACCAGGTCTAAACCAGGTCTAAACCAGGTCTAAACCAGGTTAAACCCTTTGTTTTAAGCCTGTTTGGTTTTAAAACACTGTTTGAGGCGAGTCCTGCCGAGGCTGAGGAGCCGAGCGGGAGAGTAATCTCTGGGAGAATGTGCCGACGATCACAGAGTCCTGTTGTGTTTCTATAAGCAGCTCAGCCACGGGTCGTTTCTAATCAAGCTGCTTCTGAGAAACGACAACAGAACCACGCAGCGAGAAAGAAAGAATAATCACACATCACCTGCTGCTCTCTGACGGCTCCAGAACGGAAGGAAGCAGTAAATACACTCCAAATATAACATAATAGTCCAATAAAAAACCTTTCTGTGGCTGCTCTCAATCGATCATTTCATGCTCCTTTTTGTGATATTCCCGGGAATTTCTCTCACAAATGTCTCGCTCGGCAGCTTTTATTTCAAGATTATATGAGAACACTGTAATCATCTGAATAATCAAGAGTGATTCAAGGATTGGCAAACTAGACTAGGATGTGTTTATTTTTAGATAAACTGTGGGAATAAGGAGCGCCTCAGAGGCTCAAGCAAGACATACTCGGAAGACCCTGGATCAGTTCCAGCTCGAGTCATCTGCCCAGTGTCCTTCCATCCAGACTCTTTCCTGTCTTTCTACACTGACTGTCAAATAAATACACAAATAAATACACAAATAAATAAACAAATAAATAAATAAATAAAAAACAGGTGAGGTGTAAAAAAATAAAAATAAATAAATAAACAAACAAACAGGTGAGGTATATATAAAAAAAAAAAATGCAAAAAATAAATAAATAAATAAATAAATAAAAAGAAAAAAAGAGCCAGGATAAAATTCTTGCAAAATCCAACTAAAACCTTCAGTAATTAACATTGACATTTATGAACATATAATTTAACATTTCTTTTACTTGTATTCTGTACTGTATTATATTATGTATTGTATTTTATGTATGTACTCATTTTTTTGTTGATGTTAATTACTCTTACTACTTTCTCTGGGGATTAGTTTTATCAGTGACAGTTTTTTGCGTGACTTGATTTTAAACACTGGTCCGATGGTGAAGATGGTCCGGTTTAACTTTTTTAATTAAAGAAAAGCGGGGAAAAAAAATTAAATCAGCTCGTGCCACTTTAACAGAAGAGCGTTTAACAGAACAAACTCCTGAAACGCTGCATCTATTTTTGGCTCCAGCCGTTCCCATTCATCAACATGTCGCTTTTTATTCTGTGAGAACATGAATAATGATGACAGCAGAGAGAAAAGGAAGGAAACCCTGAGTAAACCTTGTGGATAACGTCTCGTACGTCTCTTCTGTGGTTACGTAAGTCCAGCTGCTGTTGCCCCTGAGCTTCACTCTAAACATTTTTCCCAGAAACGAACCCCGTCTCGGCTTTTCCCTCGAGGTTTCAGTCAAATACCTGCTTCAATGAGTGGAATCGAGGTTTTGATTTCCTGTCTGCAGCCTCTCAGACCCTTAAATATAACAAACCTGTCGAGTATGAGCAGATATAAAACCACATTCTTCATCGTCTGTGGATTATGTCAAAGGGAAGTCTCATAAAAACAGAGGTTCAGGGTTATTTCAGTCAAAGGCCATTTTGTTTCAGTTTGTTTATTAATAATGAAATACTGGGTTTTGACTGAGAGGCTTTGTTAAAGGGTCAAATCTGATCAGGATTGAACCAGGACTAAACTAAGATTAAATCAGGACTAAACCAGGACTAAACCAGGACTAAACCAGGTCTAAACCAGGTCTAATCCAGGACTAAACTAAGATTAAATCAGGACTAAACCAAGACTAAATCAGGACTAAACCAGGTCTAAACCAGGACTAAACCAGGTCTAAACCAGGACTAAACCAGGACTAAACTAAGATTAAATCAGGACTAAACCAAGACTAAATCAGGACTAAACCAGGTCTAAACCAGGACTAAACCAGGTCTAAACCAGGACTAAACCAGGTCTAAACCAGGACTAAACCAGGACTAAACCAGGACTAAACCAAGACTAAACCAGGTCTAAACCAGGGCTAAACCAGGACTAAACTAAGATTAAATCAGGACTAACCAGGACTAAACCAGGTCTAAACCAGGACTAAACCAGGACTAAACCAGGACTAAACTAAGATTAAATCAGGACTAAACCAAGACTAAACCAGGACTAAACCAGGTCTAAACCAGGACTAAACCAGGTCTAAACCAGGACTAAACCAGGTCTAAACCAATAACGAATCTAGCACTAAACCAGGTCTAAACCAGGTCTAAACCAGGACTAAACCTGGTCTAAACCAAGACGAATCTAGGACTAAACCAGGACTAACCAAGACTAAATCAAGACTAAACCAGGACTAAACAAGGGCTAAACCAGGACTAAACCTGGGCTAAACCAGGTCAGGACCAGGTCAGAACCAGGACTAAATGAGACTCCATTTGGTTAAAACCAAGTCTAGACCAGGACTGGAGACCTCAGATGTGCAGGTTTCAGTCTAACGTCTTCTATCTTGAACATTCCCATCACCAACAGTGGGCTTTGTCTTATTCAGAAAAAGCTCAGAGTTCATTGAAAACATGTAAATGATCCTTTTATTCGTCGTTTCTCAGAAGCAGCAGAAGAGAAGTGCATTAGATCTCCACATGTTCTGCTTCTATAATGGCCTCCTTCTACTTCTGCTGCCAACTCACACAATGCTCAGAGCAATCAGAAACGTTAGCGCTTCATTAGCGGCTAACACTGCAGTAACGGACGAACGGCGGGACCCGAGACTGATGGTTTTTCCTGTTAAAGCGGTGACATAACCAGAATTACATGAGTTATAATATAAATAAGTAATTTAAGTTTTGAAAGAAAAAGGGTTCTTTTAGTTTGGATCAAAAAAAGAAAAGAGGAAGCTTCAAATGGCACTTACAGAATGATTTTTTTGTCTTTTGACTGACAATATTTAAGTCTCACTGGACAAATATGGATTAACTATTGGTTTTATTGCAGAATGCTGAGATTAATTTGAATAAGCCGCTGTTGGAGCCTTGTTTTTGTCTGATTTTAGCCCAAACTTGAGGAATAAACCAAGACTAAACCAGGACTAAACCAGGTCTGAACTAAGTCTAGCGCTGACTAAACTTGAATCAATCCAGGCTCAGACCAAAACCAAGTTCAAGTGTCAAGTTAAGACTCAACCAGGACTAAACCTGGGCCTCAGACGGGTCAGGACCGGGTCAGAACCAGGACTAAACCAAAACAGGAGCTAAACCAGATATAATCCAGATTAATCCCAGTCTAAACCAGGACTCCAGATCTCAAAAGTGGAGGTTTCATCGCTTTATCATGTGACATTAAACGGGACGGGGTTTACTCACGGTGAAAGTGCGCCTCTCTCCTGGAGTCGTCCCAGGCCACGGTCCGGCTGCAGCTCATCGGAGACACCAACACGAGCAGCAGCCACAGCATGGCGTCTCTGGAAAAACACACAAACACACACCACCAGCTGAGCCTCGCAGATAAAACCCTCCTGCTTCAGTCTCACATTTATCCATCGAGTCCATGTGACGGAGTTTAAAGAGCTCTGTGTTTGGGCCTGTGTCTCTGTCATGGGACGGTCACAAGGAAACCCCCTCCTCCTCGTCCTGACGCTGCCGCTGTCTTTAACCGAGACAAACATGAACGCACCGCAGGGAAACACTGCCTCAGAAAACCCCGAACGAAGGCCCGAAGGCGAGAAACTACTGCTGCCGGAGCTCACTACGCCCCCTAGAGGTGAAAAGTGAAGTCATTGTGTGAGAAAACAGGTTTAAAAGGAGAAACAAGAGGCTCATTGTGCCTCAGAGTCAGCTCCATTAACCTCACACGGCCTAGTCCTGATGATGTAAAGGTACACAGCTGTGAATAAGTATTTGCCCCTTCTGGAATGTGTTTTGGGTCACTGTCCAGGACATAACTTCCAGAAAATTCAACTTTTGTCTCGTCCGTCGACAGAACCTTTTCCTAAAAGTCTTGGGGATCATCAAAAGTGAGTCGATCCTGTTCTTTTTGGTCAGTTTTTGCCTCAAAACCTGCCATGGAGGCCATTTTTGCGCCGACTCTTTCTTATGGTTGAGTCAAGAACTTACCTTCACTGAGACAATGCTTCAAGAAGGCGGGCAGTTACTTTTTCACATAGGTCTAGTTGTAGGTTCAGATAGCTTTTTTCCTTTAATAAATAAAAGAATCACTTGCATTCTGTGTTTACTTGAGTTATCTTTGTCTCATATTTAAATGTGTTTGATCTGAAACATCTAAGTGCGACAAAGGTGCAACAAAATAAGAAACGAGGAAGGGGCAGATACTTTTTCACAGCCCTGTACATTAATAACCCAGTGTTTTCCTCAGAGACTTGTTGCTGAAGTGCTGCGTGTCGCTCACAGAGGGATCGTTCAGCTCCAGAGCCAAGTTAAAGCTCATTACATTAATCAGATTAGTGCTCCCTCAAACGTCTACTGAGCATGTGCAGAGACCTCTCACTGTATTTCCACCGGCGTCGAACTGAGGCCTGACTTTAAGAGTGTCCTGAGTGGGCAGACGCATTAGCACCATTCTTCTACAGATAAACTCCCACACTGACCTCTTTACCGGACCTAAATACTGGGTTTAACTGGGGTCTGGCCGTTCTTGGGCTTAAAAAGTTACTGGACGAGGAAATTAGCCGCTACAAAGAAAGAATGACTGTTTTTATTGTTTAAGTGCACACATCAGCTCACATTACATACAATAAAACTCATTTTATTTTATTTCTGTATCTATTTGGAGTTGGATTTTTATTATTTTACAAAATGGAAAAGTGAAAGAACAGAAGATCACTCACTTTTCCATTTTCTAAGTTGATTTTTTTAATGTAATTGTATTTTGTTGGCAGAATTCTTACTTAATATCTTCACACTTGTCTAAAACGTTCACACAAAACTGTATATTTTGGATGAGGAACTGCAGAGGGCTGGATTCTAGCTGCATTGGTGTAAACACAGGAGTCAGGGCTAAACCGGGGCCTAACTCCAGAGTGTTTTAGTAAAATAGCTCTATACACGGGTCACAAAGCCACTAGAGAACAATAAACATCCATCAGTACCAATAAAAACAGTGTAAACAGCTCTGCCTTCCCACACAAAGTGATTAAATTGCGGGCGCTATGTTGTAATTAGCCGCCATTGTTGCTCGGGTCGTTACCATGGATACGCAGACCTTCATAACACACACATGTCGTAAGGCCTTAGATGAAAAAAATCCTTGAGAAATGTTTATGTGGCTCCAGTGAGTGAGCAGCAGTTCTCTTCTTCCACAGAAAAAAGATAAAAACAGTTTATCTCCAGAGTCGCTCTATCGCTGCGTCTCACGCTCTCAACCCGCCTCCGGCCAACAAACCCTCACACAACTGGGTCTGAGCGGCTTTAAACTGGTTTTAGATGGATTTAGGTGCTTAAACTTGGACTTAACTGGTTTTGACTGGCTTTGAACTGGTTTAAGACGGACTCTGATGGATTTTAGAAGACCATAGTTAAGATATTTGGGTTTTGTTGTGTTTGGTTATTGTTGTTTGAGGTTTATTTTATGTTTATTTTATAGTGTTTGATATACTTATGTTTAAGGATTGATGGACTTTAGGAGGTTAAACCTGGACTGTAACTGGTTTTAGATGGATTTGAATGGATTTTAGGTGGTTTAACTTGGACTATAACTGGTTTTAGATGGATTTGAATGGATTTTAGGTGGTTTAACTTGGACTATAACTGGTTTTAGATGGATTTTGATGGATTTTAGGTGGTTAAATTTGGACTGTAATTGGTTTTAGATGGATTTGAATGGATTTTAGGTGGTTTAACTTGGACTATAACTGGTTTTAGATGGATTTGAATGGATTTTAGGTGGTTTAACTTGGACTATAACTGGTTTTAGATGGATTTTGATGGATTTTAGGTGGTTAAACCTGGACTGTAACTGGTTTTAGATGAATTTTGATGGATTTTAGGTGGTTTAACTTGGACTATAACTGGTTTTAGACAGATTTTGATGGATTTCAGGTGGTTTAACTTGAACTATAACTGGTTTTAGATGGATTTTGATGGATTTTAGATGGTTTACTTGGACTATAACAGGTTTTAGATGGATTTTGATGGATTTTAGGTGGTTAAACTTGGACTGTAACTTGTTTTGACTGGCTTTACACTGGTTTTAGACCAATTCAACCAGGTTTTAAGCAGATTTGGATGGACTCTAAGTGGTTTTAGTCAGACTTTAGCCTGTTTCAAACTGCTTTTTAACGACATAAAGCGAGCGTTGTCCAGACTCTCAGTAAAAGTGTGTTTTGACTCTGTCCATGAGTCACATCAGGACATGAATAAAGCAGGAATTATGTAAAACGTCAGATGAGAAAGTGATTGTGTCCATGGAGCTTAAAGAGCTTTAGTCTGCGCCGGCCGGGATCGCCACGGAAACGATGGAAGAGGGAGGGGCCCGGAGGGAGAGGAGGGATCGCCACGGAAACGATGGAAGAGGGAGGGGTCAAAGGGGAAAGAAGGATCGCCGCGGAAACGAGAGGAAGGCAGCGGTACTGCCCTAAGAAAACAATCACAGAGAACCAGACCATTCAAGACCAGGACCAGGACCAAGACCAGGAGCAGGACCAGGACCAAGACCAGGAGCAGGACCAAGACCAAGACCAGGACCAGGACCAAGACCAGGACCAAAGAGGCTCTGAGGTCAAGGTCTTTAGTACAAGACTGGACATTTTAACATATGTCCTTAACCATTTAGTCCTAGTTTAGACCAAGTTTAGTCCTGGTTCAGTCTTGTTTAGTCCTGGTTCAGTCTTGTTTAGTCCTGGTTCAGTCTTGTTCAGTCCTGGTTCAGTCTGACGATTGGACTTGTGTTAAGGCCTAGTCTGGTCCTGTGCCTTCAATTAATCCTGGTTTAGTCCTCATTTTAGTCCTGGTTCAGTCCTCGTTTAGCTCTAGGTTTAGTTCCTGGTTTAGTCTTTTCATGAGTCTCTGTTTGGTCTTGCATTGAGTCCAGGTCTTAGTCCAGTTGTAGTCCTGGTTTAGTCCTGTTTAGACCTGGTTTAGTTCTAAATTCAACATATTGAACATTCAGAGCCAACAAGCTGCCTTCTGTTCATCCAGATCCTTTCCTCTGAATATATGTAGTATATTATATTACATTAAATTATAAATGTAGCGCCTTCATAAACCTCCACTTGAATTAACACTATAAATACTGGATCATCCTCTGAACCTGAGCAGATCCGCAGGCGTTCGGAGGGAGAACATGACGCTGAACAAACATGGCCGCCAGCGTCACATGTAGGTTTAGTGTGAATGGATCCAGTGTAAACGCAGCTGGAGGAGACTCACCGGACACATGTGACGGGTCCAGATGACGAAGACCGGACCGAGACCAGCCCGAGGCCAAGTCCTGCGTCCACTGAGTCCTCAAAACGCTTTCACAAGGATTTCCTTCGCTTTTAATGGGTTAACGCATAAAAGTTTATTGCGGCAGAATGACTCATCAATCAATAAAGTAAAGTCTAATCATTTTCTTGTACAATTCGTTCTATATCTTCTTCTATTCTGAGTTATTTGTCCTTCTGAGAAAACGGTTTGAACAAATCCTGCTGAAGAAAATGACATTCCAGGTTTCTTGGAAATGGCCTCTCGATCCTCTTCAGGAGCTCCTACTTTTGTTCCTTTAGTTTGTTAATATTTAGGCTTATTTGGAGTTATTTAGAATATCAATCTGCATAGGTTTACTTTTGACAATGGATTATTCTGATTATGTGACTGTGTAAAACCTAACCCATGGTGCATCTTAGTCATTATTTTATGTTGGAATTAAGTTCAATTCATTTTGATTTGTTTAATTTTAGACTAGATCTGAAGAGAAGCGGTTTAGTCCTGGATTTGTTATGGTTTTGGAGGCTTTTGCTCTTTGGTCTCAGTTCAGACCAAACTGAACCAAGGTCCGGTTCATTTGGTTTTTGGAACAAATGCAGGAAGTCACGGACGATTAAAAACACAAAGTCACCGTACGGTGGAAGGAAACAAGGAAAAAAGACATCAGTCGGGTTTAAAAACACATAAAACTCATAGATTATGTTGTTTTACTTTTATTTTTCTTGTTTCTCTACGACAGATGTCTCTGTGAAGCCGAGCGTTTCCTAAAGAGTGTTATATTAATTTAAATCACGTTTGTATTAATTCTATATTAATAATAACATGTCTCTATAGGTCCTGCTCCAGTCTGATTATTGTAGTAGTTCAACTGTAAAATGAGCTTCTGCAGAGACACATTCAACACAGAAAAAGACAAATACTGCAACAATTTGTGAGTTCTTAAGTCAACAATTTGTCTTGTTTTAGTTTTTGTTCTGCTGTGTTTATTGATAGTGTTGTCTTTGACTTTTTTCTAATTTATTCCCACAATAAACTGATATAAATGAACATAAACTGAAGGGACGTGCTTCTTAACGTCCAATTAACTCTGATAAAGTCCCGCTGAGGTGTCCCTGTTTATCTGCGTTTTATATTTATGACGTAACTGAGCTGGTGGTGACACGCGTGAGGTGTTCAGACGCAAAGGCGAAGTCCGAAACGTGGGAAAGATTAACGAAACGTGAGCGAAAGGGTCGTTCGGGGACTCAGCGGGTCTTTATGACATCACAAAGGGCTGTGCTCCAGAGAGACGTTGTGTAACAGACGTTTGGACGGGTTTTTATCAAAGGATTAGAGCTGAGTGAAGGACTTTGATCAGGACTTAACCAGGACCTAGCCTCAACAAAACAAGGACAAAACAAAGGTCTAGACCAAGAAAGAATCAAGACTAAACCAGGTCTTAACTGGATTTATAATTTGTTGAGGGACTGCCATGTATTTTCTTTCACCAATTACATCAGAAAATAATAATTATTCAGGATTCTAGCTAAAAAAAACATAACATATGTGCAAGGGTTAGGGTTAAACCAGGACTAAACCAGGACTAAACCAGGTTTTCTCAAGCGTCTACCTGTCTTTAGTCCTAGTTTGTCCTGGATTTGTCCTCATGTGGTCCTGATGTAGTCTCACTTTAATCCAGTTTTAATAGTGACTCTATTGTTGCTTTAGTTTATCCTCTGTTTATTTGATTTAAAGCCTTTACGTTTCGTTCTGTTTTTTTACAAACAGGAAGTGCCGTGTTGTTTTTGATTAAGTGAAATGCCACCAGAGGCTTTCCTCAAAGGTCCATCTGATAAATCCGGTCTTTTATCTAATCCCTGGTTTATTCCTCGCTGCGTTTCCATGGCGACCCTTCTGTCCACACAGCGTCCGATCGATCGAAGGACGTCCAACCTCAGGCTCCGGGAAAATAACTGTCATCTGAGTCCCACAGAGACAGAGAGTGGATCTGAACAAGTCCTGGTTTAGACCTGGTTTAGACCTGGTTTAGACCTGGTTTAGTCCTGGTTTAGACCTGGTTTAGTCCTGGTTTAGACCTGGTTTTAGTCCTGATTTAGACCTGGTTTAGTCCTGGTTTAGACCCTGGGGGACTCTGAGGTCTGTTCAGAGGAATGTAATGTACTTCCTGAAGATAAGTCTTATCTAAACCATCGACTGAAGACAGTTACAGTCCAGACCAGGACCAGGGTCTAGACGGTTTTACTGTTTCAACCTAAATACTCGGGACTAAACCAAGACCTAACAGTCTAAAGTCAAAATCAGGACTAAACTCTGCAATAAACCAAGAATAAACCAGGTCTAAATGAACTACATCTGGACTTACTCTGGGACTAAACCAGGACTAAACCAGGACTAAATCCAGACTAAACGGAGCCATAAACAAGGCCTAAACCATCTCATGTGAAAACTATTTATGAAACGTCCCAGGAATAAAACTGTCTCGAGGAGTTTTCCAAGAATTATTGGAAGTGAAAGGTCTTTGTGTGACGTCAGACTCTGGGATAAACAACGCTCTGTTTAAACCAGGATTACGCCTCCTCTGACCACTAGGGGTCTCCACTCAGACCACAGACCAAGTCTAAACCGTGACAAAACCAGTCTAAGGGGTTGTATATATTTATTTATATTTATTATTAAAGCTGATGTTTTCTGGAGCACGCAGCACTAAAACAATCCAGACTAAACTGGGCCAAAAATGAAAACTAAACTGGGATTAAAGCAGGATTAAATATAGACTAAACCTGGATGAAACTTGGCCAAACTACACCTGGGTTTAAATGAACTAATCCAGGTTTCAAACAGACTAAACTAGAATAACAAACAGGTCTAAACCAGGACTAAACTGTGGTAAAACCAGGATGTGAGCCAAGATTCAACTAAAACAAGTCTTTGTTCTTGCTCCAGTTTCGTATTAAACCTTGACGAAGACTCAGAGCATCAAAAACACTTAACCATTCCATGAATTCAATTTATTTTTAATACAATTCTTGGCCACGGTTTGAGGGATTTTAACGCTCGTCAAACACAGAACATTCTTCACATTCGTGCAGTAATTGGGTTTTTCCCTCGACGCTTGTCATTTATCAAACTCCCGTAGATTTGATTCACATTTTATTATGATTTTACACAAACATAAGGTTTAGTGTGGAAACTTTGATCAAATCTGCCTATTTTATGGCTTCTATTCCTTTTTGAACGTGTATTTGTGATAAAAATGCCTCTTGTGTCTAATTTTCTGTCCCTAACAGCATCATTAACATCAGTCGGTGGAGTTTTTTATCCACGTACGTCAAAAGTGGCTATTTATAAGTTCAAAGAGAAATAATGAGTGCCGACAATAATGAACATACTGTGTAACTGCGAAGAATATACAATGCCACACAAATACAATCTTGTTTTGCTCTGCAGGAGAGAAAAGATCATGGCAACAACAGAGACAAGAAAACAAGTAAAGACAAAGAAGAAGAAGGAAAATAGCACCTTGGGTCTTCTGTTCATTTTGTACAAGAAATGATTATTGCACAAAACAGTGAAGCTATTCAATGAAATCAGTGGATTATTTGTCCCTTTCTCAGATTTCTGGGACCTCTCCTGCTTCTCTTTTATTAAAAAATAAACCCATAAAATACTAATCCATTTGACCAAACTGAAGTTTAGAGTTTAGCGTTAGCTTAGCTGTGACTTCAGCGTCAGGACGACAATTATCTCCTCCTCGTTAAACATTACGTGATTGAATTGACAGTATTTATCTGTGTTTTACGTTGCCTCCCTTTTCTCTGTTGATGCTTTTCTTTTTTCTTCTCCTGCTTCTCCTTTAACTACGTCCCATTACGACCACTTTGACCTCATTAAAGCTGCACAGAGAAACCCCAACTCCAGGATTACCTCTGAACGCTAAACACAAGAACATCCCTTTTTGAATAAACAGGGATAAATAGCAGCTCGTCCTGGCTTTAATCCAACTAAAGGTCGAAACAGAGGCGCCGTTCACACAGAACGGAGCTTTAATGCTGCTATCAGGAACCAGTCTCTTACATAAAAGAGGTAATTGTGGATAAAACCTAATAAGTGATGAAAAGAAATGGATAATTCCAACTCAATTTGTTGGTTTTAAATTAAATTAAATGTTGGCCTTTCACAAAGAGGCTTCTTGGAAAGTTATATGAAGGAAAAAGTGGAAAGGCTAATTCTGAAAACAGCCTTAAAAAAGTCCAATGAGCTCGTAATCTGTGCAGTATTTAACCATTAACGTGTCGAACCAGACTTTTTCTGAAACAAAAACAGTGAAAAACTGTCTAAAACCTGTTCAATCCAACAAAAAAATTTTCAAATCAGACTAAAACCAGTTCAAAACCGTCTAAAACCTGTTCAAACACTGACTCTGGATAAATGTAGATTGTTTTCTATTAATTGCAGCAAAAACATGGTCTTAGCTGGCTTTGGTGGTGATTTATTTTTATATTTATAGGGATCTATGTTTAATTAAATATTAGACCACTATGATATATCATGTAATAAAATAAAATAAACAAATTTGTGGAGCTGAATAGTTTTTTATCTATTTATATGAGCTGGTATTTTATATTTATTTAATAACATATGCATTTTTTTTAAACATAATAAGCATAAATGTCTCTTGAAAGGCCAGCTCATATTTGACACATTCATTGACAAATAAAGAGGAAATAAAGTTCTATTTTTAACTTCAACCGCTTCCATCTTTTTTAAACATTATTATTATTTCCATCCCTCGCAGCTAAACACACGTATGTAAACCTGAGTGCAGTTAATGGGAGCGTGTTACAGTTTGACACAGATCCGAGTTGACAGTGAGTCTTCGATCCCGGTCACATGTTCGACCCCGACTCTCGCAGCAGCAGCAGAGCGTTATATAACCCACTGTCACTCATTAAACATCAGGACCACGCTGTCAAACTGCATCAACACCACAGCAGCTCTTAATGTTTCAACAGAAACGGGTTTAGACGAGACTCAGAGGATTTAAACGTGTTCAGTCGATGAAAGGAAAGAGTCTGAGGGGCTTTTATTTCATGACTTTATTATGGATTTAAACTTGAGCTGAATCAGGGCAAAAAACAGGACCAAACCAGGACCAAACCAGGACTAAACCAGGACTAAACAAGGACTAAACAAGGACTAAACCAGGACTAAACCAGGTCTAAACCAGGTCTAAACCAGGACTAAACCAGGTCTAAACCAGGACCAAACCAGGACTAAACCAGGTCTAAACCAGGTCTAAACCAGGACTAAACCAGGACTAAACCAGGACTAAACCAGGACTAAACCAGGTCTAAACCAGGACTAAACCAGGTCTAAACCAGGACCAAACCAGGACTAAACCAGGTCTAAACCAGGTCTAAACCAGGTCTAAACCAGGACTAAACCAGGACTAAACCAGGACTAAACCAGGTCTAAACCAGGACTAAACCAGGTCTAAACCAGGACCAAACCAGGACTAAACCAGGACTAAACCAGGACTAAACCAGGACTAAACCAGGACTAAACCAGGACTAAACCAGGTCTAAACCAGGACTAAACCAGGACTAAACCAGGACCAAACCAGGACTAAACCAGGACCAAACCAGGTCTAAACCAGGACTAAACCAGGACTAAACCAGGACTAAACCAGGTCTAAACCAGGACTAAACCAGGTCTAAACCAGGACCAAACCAGCACTAAACCAGGACCAAACCAGGACCAAACCAGGTCTAAACCAGGACTAAACCAGGACTAAACCAGGTCTAAACCAGGACTAAACCAGGACTAAACCAGGACCAAACCAGCACTAAACCAGGACCAAACCAGGACCAAACCAGGACCAAACCAGGTCTAATGTAGAGTTAAACCAACACTCTACAGCAGACATGTCCAAAGTCAGGCCCAGAGGCCAAATGTGGCACAAGGTGAGAATTTATGTGGCCCTCAGCTTCAGAGACAAAATGTATTGTTTAAGATTTATCAAATCCAACTAAAACCTATTCAAATCCAATTTAAACCAGTTCAAATCCATCTAAAACCTGTTAAAATTTGACTTTTGAGTTTAAAACCTCTAAAACAATTTCAAAACCATCTAAAATCTGTTCAAATCAGACAAAAAACCAGTTCAAAACCTTCTCAAGCCATTTCAAAACCATCTAAAATCAGTTAAAATCCGACTAAAACCTGCTGAAATCCAACTAAAACCTGTACATCAGCGTCAGAAGAGACTGTCGTCCCTTGGAAATCCAAAACCCAGGAAAAAATCAAGATAAATCTAGACTAAACCTCGACTACACCATTAAGCAAGGACCAGAGCACAAAGACCAGGACTAAACCAGGACTAAACCAGGACTAAAGCAGGACTAAACCAGGACTAAAGCAGGTATTTGATTGGTTTAAATGTAAAAAGCCACATAAACCCTAAACCTTAGAGCCTTTAACGTAAACATGTGACAGAGTCTTTTCTCAGTGAGGCCCTGGTTTCTCGTATTGAGACTTTGCCCTCCTCAAAGCCCTGTGTTGTTACTTATCGACCTCATTATGTAACAAGGAGCCAGGCTGAACACTGAGGAGTTATCGTTAGACTTTACTTTCTCCTTTTTCAACATAAAGAATGAGTCTGAGTGGATTATTCACAATAAAAGACCAATCAGAGGCGTTAGAGCGACACAAATACACAACAAAAAACTCATGGTAAACGTAACTAAACCTCGATTAATCGCCCAAATCTGCTTAACACTGTCAGATTTTCCAGATTTCCTTCTGTCTGACTCTGTTTTTTTGTCCTGTGGTGAATATCTGGCTCAAAAGGGCTCGGTTTACGTCCAAACTACTCTTTCTGTTCTCCTTTGTTCACATTTAATTATACAAATTTTTACACAGAGCCGTGAACTCTCATAAGGACATTATAAATGCTTTATTTTGTTCTGAGATCAGCTCGGTTACATTTACAAGGAGCCACTGGAGAGTTCTCGTCGAGGTGAAATCATCTTTGTAGAAACATTTTGGTTTTCAGAGCCTTATCCTTCATCACTCTCATGTAAACAAAAGAAAAAATACAGACAGAAGACAGTGAAATACCAACATTTATCTGCACTTTGTTCAAAAGGCTGAAGATGTGGAATAAAGTGGACTTAAACAAAACATATATTTAAATAAAATGTAAAAAAAACTCCAAACAAAACCAGTAAATGAAACTCATGACTCATGTTTTCCATAAAATTTAGCACGATAGCTACGAGCTATGCTAATTACTTTGTTTGTTACTATGGTTACCACACCAAGCCGGTACAATTAGCACTTAGCCTTTAGCTCGTGTAGCGCTAATTGACAAAAACACATCAAAAATCATCTTGTTTATGCACAAAAGCTAATGCTAATGCTAATAATCCGATTCAAGTTTTGCCTTAGACGGCTCTAAAAACACAAACACCTCAGAGGACATTCATAAACACGTCACTGAGCTCGTTTTCTCACGTCGTTAATTAAATCCTCACTGCCCTGATGTGACTTTACAGTTTGAAGAAGTGAGAAAACGCAGCCCGAGGATCCTCTGAACACACCACACGATGACATCAAACGCTGCACTGACCGCGCGCCGTTCCATCGATTTTACACTTCACTGTCGTCTGCTCCACAACACGCCTGTTACATTTGAGAAATCTCACTCGACTGAACGGGTTTGAAGTGGTATTTAATGTTGACGAGCAGAACCAACAAGAAAATCACTTTAAGAGGTTCTAATGTTTGAGTCGAATTATCTTTAGTGAACGTTTATGCTCAGTTTGTTTTCATTATCACGATTATATCACACACTTTTTCATTTTGAGTCATACATTTAACGCTCTTTATGCATCAAGGTCACATGACACAGTTTAAACACACATTCATTGGTTCCGTCTCTAAAAAAGGCTTTAAAAAGACAAAATGAGGCAATTTTTCACAATAAATACAATCTGTCTTGGATATTTTACGGATTGTTAAATGCAAAAATCTTACTTTCCTTTGTTTACTGTTTATTCTAAGGGATTGTAATAGATGAGAACCTCTATTCAGGAACAGAAAACCTTGTCACATGACGTTCCAGGAAGTGTAATAGCTGCAGATAAAGTGTATTTTCAGCTGAATATGTCTTTTAACAGAGAAACAGCTGAAAAAAGAAAAGCATCAACAGAGAAAAGGGAGACAACGTAAAACACAGATAAATACTGTCAATTCAATAATGTTTAACGAGGAGGAGATAATTGTCATCACAGCTAAGCTAACGCTAAACTCTAAACTTCAGTTTGGTCAAATGGATTAGTATTTTGGAGGAAAAATCAGTTTGTGGAACTTTAAGCAGAAATAGAAAAAAGTATATCGAAAAATGTCATACATAAACATCAAATAAGGTGATTTTGTCATTGTTTTTATGAAATGTGATATAACAATGACAATATTATTATTTCATACAGTGTCTTGTGAATTAAAACCACTCCATTCTCTGTCTCCACTGAATTAAACAAGAGCAGAACGTGTCTAAACCCAAAACAACCTTCCTCCTGGTGGCACTCAGACGTTAAGGTGTGGTTCCATTCACTTTATCTGCTCTGACACATGTGAAGGCAGCAGAGAGACGAAGAGGAGGAGGAGGAGGAAGAGGAGGGAGAGCGTTCTCAGAAACAACATTTGACTCTCCAGACAGACGGGAGCCGAGTGCAGCTCAGGACGAATTACCCGACGAACAATCACATCAACTGAAGAAATGCTTTAAAGTAGAAGAAGTTGAAACACTCGCCTCTGACAGACTTTGTTTTATTGGTTTTAAATCCTGTGTTTAGTTCAGGTCCTGAGTTACCCTCGGCTCAGTCCTTGTTTGGCCCTGGATTAGTCTTGGTTCAGAGCTCGATTTAGCCGAGTTTTGTCCTAATTTAACCCTAGGTTCTTTCTTTGCTTTGCTCTGGGTTTGGACCTGGTTTAGATCTAGTTTAGTCCACATTTAGACCTCTTTACTTCCATCTAGTTTAGTCTTGATTAGGTCTTGGTTCTTTCTTTGTTTTGACCCAGGTTTGGACTTTAGTCAGACGTAGTTTAGCCCTCCTTGGTCCTGTTTTTTAGTCCTAGCTTATTCCTGGGGTTAGTTTTGATTTAGTCTCAGTTAATATTTGCTTTGCTCTGGGTTTGGACCTGGTTTAGTTCTAGTTTTGTCCTGTTTTTTGTGTTTTAGTCCCAGTTTAACCCTGTTTCATCCTGGTTTGGTCCTAGATCTGTCCTGTTTTAGCCCTGAATTAGCTCACTTTTATTCCCAGTTCAGTTGTAATTGGTTTATTCCTGATCCCAGTATAGACCCAGTTTATCTGTTTATCCTTGGTTTAGTTATTATTTAATCCTGGTTCAGACTCATGTGATTTCAAAATTCCACTAAAATGACCTGAAGATACAAAAATATGCAGAGAATCAAAGAAAAAGACCCTTTGATTTGAACATTTGGCACAAGGCGCAGCTAAAACATTTCAGCGTGGTTCACATTAGAGCAAAGTAATGGACTAATGAGAAGCACTGTGTTCATTAAAGCGACTGGAAACGTCACATCATTTCATTTAAGATCCTAAACATGTTTAAACTAAATGAAGAAAGCTTGTAGTCGTGGAAACGTGACTCTAAACATCCAGAACCTGCGCGTATTTGGGTCAGTTCCGCAGCTTCAACAGCGCGTCCTTAGTGACTCTCTGAGCAGATTGTCAACGCTGAATCCTTCTTACCTCGAGTATAACCCGCTTGTGAAGCCGTCTGTCGCTGCGTTAAGCTCCGGCGCAGAAAGTCCAGAAAACACTTGAAGAGAACCGGACCCGGAGCAAAGACCGGGGCTCGACGCGTGGTGTATCCGCAGAACGCAGCCTGAAGTCCGGGTCCAGAGCGGAGCGCGGCGGCGGCGGGTCCGGAGGGTCTGGAGGGTCTGGAGGGTCTGGAGGCTGTGAGCTGTGTGTGACGGACCGGAGCAGATCTGCCTCCACCTGATCCGCGTCATCGACCAAACACCAGCTGCAGCGCGTGCCTCCGAGGAACGAGCCAATCAGGAGCTCGCGCGCAGGAAACACGGCGCAAAACAGCGTCAGACAAAAAAACAAAACAAACGTGGCCAAAAGGATCGAGACTCAAGGCTTATACACACATTGAACTTGAGGAGGAATCATAATCCAGTCATATTTTAATGATTTTACAAATGTTTTATCTTCAAGAGTGAGTTATTATCACGGTTTAGACATAACTCCATAAAAGGGGCGTGTTTTTAGACTTTTTAAATAATAACTTTGGATCAGAGCGTCTTGGTAAAAACTGAAAACCACATAAAAGAGTTAGCTCAGCTGTTATTAGATGGAGCCTTATATATATTTAGTAAAACTGCAGCAGAATAAGTCTCTGTTTTTGTACCAATTATTACATCACTTTTGAAAACATTTTATTAAAACTGAACATTACTCAAAACTAAAGCAGGACTTT
>CM072149.1:10420348-10483049 GCA_036850595.1 Rhyacichthys aspro
GACTAAACCAGGACTAAACCAGGACTAAACCAGGACTAATCCAGGACTAAACAGGACTAATCCAGGACTAAACCAGGACTAAACCAGGACTAAACCAGGACTAAACCAGGACTAAACCAGGACTAAACCAGGACTAAACCAGGACTAAACCAGGACTAAACCAGGACTAAACCAGGACTAGACCAGGACTAAACCAGGACTAAACCAGGACTAAACCAGGACTAAACCAGGTCTAAACCAGGACTAAACAAAAACCAGGACTAAACCAGGACTAAACCAGGACTAAACCAGGACTAAACCAGGACTAAACCAGGACTAAAACAGGTCTAAACCAGGTCTAAACCAGGACTAAACCAGGACTAAACCAGGACTAAACCAGGACTAAAACAGGTCTAAACCAGGTCTAAACCAGGACTAAACCAGGACTAAACCAGGTCTAAACCAGGACTAAACCAGGACTAAACCAGGACTAAACCAGGTCTAAACCAGGACTAAACCAGGACTAAACCAGGACTAAACCAGGACTAAACCAGGACTAAACCAGGACTAAACCAGGACTAAACCAGGACTAAACCAGGACTAAACCAGGACTAAACCAGGTCTAATCCAGGACTAAACCAGGACTAAACCAGGTCTAAACAGGTCTAAACCAGGACTAAACCAGGACTCTCGTCTGAAGTCCTACTTGAACTCGTCCTGCTTGGCCTTCTTGTAGTCCTCTCTGTATTTGGTGAAGGCGTCGAACAGATGGTAGATGATTTCAGCCGAGAAGATGCGGACGCCCAGACTGTCGGCCATTTCCTGACTCTCCCGCTCCACTTTCACGTCGAAGGCCAGGATCACGGCGTATCTGAGGAAAACCAGACTCGGTTAGACCAGACCAGACCAGTCCAGACCAGACCAGTCCAGACCAGTCCAGACCAGACCAGACCAGACCAGACCAGACCAAAAACACCGCTGTTTAAACCAGGACTCACTGAGGGTCGTGCTCCAACATGGCGGACGCCTTCATCACGTCCTTTTTATGAACCGGACCGATGTTGATCCCAGCGTACTGAGAAAAACAACAGTTAAATTAATCAGACATAAAAACACAGACCAGGAAATAGTCTGGGTCAGTAATCCCTGAGACAGGTTTTAGTCGGTTTTGAATGGGATTTAGCTTTTGAGCCAATTTTAGATGATTTGAACAGGTTTTAGACTGACTTGAAATGGTTTTAGATGGATTTGAAAAGGTTTAAGTTAGATTTTAAGAGGTTTTAGTTGGCTTTGAGCAGGTTTTAGTTGGATTTGAACAGGGTTTAGTTTAATTTGCATAGGTTTTAGTTGGATTTTAAAACCGTTTGATTGGATTTGAACAGGTTTTATGTGGATTTAACAAAGGGTTTGATCAGATTTGAAAGGTTTTAGTTGAATTTGAACAGGTTTTAGTTAGATTTGAGTAGGTTTTATTTGGATTTGAACATGTTTAGAAGGATTTAAAAGGTTTTAGTTGGATTTTAAAATTGTTTGATTGGATTTGAAAGGTTTTATGTGGATTTATGAAAGGGTTTGATCGGATTTGAAAGGTTTTAGTTGAATTTGAACAGGTTTTAGTTGGATTTGAATAGGTTTTAGTTGGATTTGAACAGGTTTTAGTTGGATTTGAGCAGTGTTTAGTTGGAGTTGAACACATTTATATAATCTTACATGTTGACATCCATAAATTACCCATAAACCTTGAATTAAAACTCTATTGTAAACCATTTATGCCTGATTTAAATGAAGTATAAATGAAATATTGGGAAACATCTGTAAATAAAAGTTAATATGAAGGATCTAAAGATAAAGCAGGACTCACCGGGACTTTGGACGTCCGGAGGAACTCCAGCAGCGCCTCCAGAGACCCCAGAGTGGACGCCTGGACGTACACCCCCTTCTCTTCCAGTTTAATGGAGCTCAGAGTCTGTTTGAGCTCCCGCACCAGCTCGTCCTGAAAACACACCAGCACGCGCTCCGTCAGGCGCCTAAATACGCCCCACCTTTACCCTCTGACCCCCGACACGAGCCGTAAACTCACCCTCAGCACCGGGACCTCGTCGTCGCCGTGAGCCACCAGCAGGGGGAGCCCCGCCAGCGCTTTCTCCAGGTCTTTACCCAGAATCTTCACTCCTTGAGACGTGCAGACCTCTTTGTGCTTCTCGTACTGGTTCTACACAAGAAAAAACACAGATATTTGTCAGAAAATGGTTTTTAGAGCAAAAGAAGGGCTGGTAAAATTAGCCTTTGACCTTTTTGGGTTAATTTTTTCAGTTTATTGCGTTGAATTTATTTATGATCGCATCGTTTCCTAATTGTTTGTGGCTATAAATGATTATGTTTTGGTTAAATTAATGCAATTATTTTTATTTTATTTATTTTTCTGTGTCCATATCCTGAAGTGCATCTTAATTTTGTTGAATATTTTTGTACAATGACAATAAAGTAACTAATCTAATCTAAATAATGGAAAAGTATTGTGAGAAAATCAATACTTTTCTGTAAAACTTATAACAATTTACATGCTTTACAAATTAAATGATTCAAAATAAAGTGAATTACCTTCTGTTAAATTGAAGTTTCAGTGTTTATTAAAGGTTGATAAGTTCAGATTAGGTTACATCCCTAAAATAAAGGTGTTATCTCATGTTTACTTCGGATAAATCCAGGTTACCTTGACCCTGAGCTCCTTCAGCGGCGGAGGCAGCAGTAAACCTCGGATCTGTGTCACGATTGGTCCCTCGACTCCCGGGACGATGATGGTCTCTCCTTCTCGCAGTCGTCCGTTGATCAGGATCACATCTATCGTCGTTCCCATCCCGGGCAGAGCTTTCACCTGGAACACGCCGAAACACGTCAGAAAAGAGAGGTCTGTGAGGTCACGTACGGAGGAAGAAGGCGTTACCTCCATGACTTGTGCCCGGAGCTCGTCGCAGTGAGCCAGTCTCCGAGCCAACATGGTCTGAGTGAGTTCCACCAGAAGAGCGATGAGGTTCCCCATCCCGTCTCCGCTGTGGGCCGACGTCGGGACCAGAGACACGAACGTACGGGGGTCTTTGTTCTCGAAAAACAGAGCGGCGTTCAGGCCCTGAGGAAGAAACACCGGAAAATCATAATTTAGTTTTAGTCTTTTCACTAAAATGCAATATAGTTTATCATAATTTAGTCACTAATCTTTCTTTTCAATTCTCTCTACGATAGATATGGTCTAAAATATAAAGGGTAGTTCATTTTCTTCCGAGCTTTAACATAGTTTGATATTTAAAAGAAGTTCTCTTTTCGTCTCCTGTCGTCTTCCCGCGGCTCAACTCACTGCTTCAAAGCATCGCCAACATTTATCCAGGTTTAATTTGCTGCACGTTTCTCTATTTTTATCTTTTTTGAGCTGTTTCTCTGTAAAATAAGACATATTTCCAACAGAATAACCCATTTCCTTGGTTTACTTCCTTGTTCCTTCGTTGTTGACATCAGTGTCGACCAATGGGAGCGCTCCTTTTTACCTGAAGTGAGCTGTGATTGGACAAAATCCTGCTGTGGACTGATCATTCTCATCTATTAAAATCCTTGATTATAAAGACTAGATCACGTTTTCAGATGATTCCTGTTACAATAAACTGTAGGAGATTAAACTGTTGAACTGTAAATGCAGTTTTAAATACCTGCTGAGCGAACTCTACAATCACAGCCTTCGCTCTCTCATCGAACTCATCCTTTGTGTTTTTCTTCTGCTTCTTTAACGTCGCCACAACGTCAGTGTCTGGGCTCTTCTTCCAGTCGTACAAACGGTCGATCTGACGGAAACACAACACTTATTTAAAACACAGCTTCGTTTAAATAACCTGAAAGATGGTGGTGGGTCTGACCTTGTTTAGGGCGACAATGAAGGGGCACTTCTTCTCTTTGAGCAGGTTGATGGACTCCAGCGTCTGGGGCTCGAGGCCGTGCATGATGTCCACCACCAGGATGGCGATGTCACACAGAGAGCTGCCCCTGTTCCTCAGATTACTGCACACAGGATTTTACACGATTAAAAACACTCTTCATAAGATCCTTGTGCCATTATAATAAGGTTTAGGGTGAAATATTAGCGGTGGTTTGGGTAAATGTCAGAATTTATGGGTTAAATGATGAAAGATATACAGGTTTTAGTTGGATTTGAACAGGGCTTCATTGGATTTAAACAGTTTTTCGTAAGATTTGAACATGTTTTAGCTGGATTTGAACATGTTTTATTTGGATTTGAGCAGGTTTTAGTTGGATTTGAACATGTTTTATTTGGATTTGAGCAGGTTTTAGTTGGATTTGAACATGTTTTAGTTGGATTTGAGCAGGTTTTAGTTGGATTTGAGCAGGTTTTAGTTGGATTTGAGCAGGTTTTATTTGGATATTTACCTGAACGACTCGTGTCCAGGTGTGTCGATGATCAACATACCAGGAATCCTCAGGTTCTCTTTGTCGAACTGAAAGAAAACGAATCCAGTTTTCTCTGATGTTTAACCTCTTATTCATTAGGCATTATCAGTATATATTAGTATTTTTATTGATAATGACACTGAGGCCTGGACGTACGTTTTTGACCATCTTCGTCTGCTCCTCGATGGTTTCTTTGGGGACGTTAGTGGCTCCGATCTGCTGCGTGATTCCTCCGGCCTCACCGTCCTGAACGTGAGTGTGTCTCAGCTGAAAAACAAACAAACACATTAGACGGCTGCTCTTCTCTGAGACAGGTCTGAATCAGTGAAGTCTAACCTTGTCCAGGATCTTGGTTTTGCCGGTGTCGACGTGGCCCAGGACACAGACGACCGGAGCTCTGAGTCGGTCCAGGTCGATGTTCTTTAGGTTCTCCACTCGACGTTTCTACAAAAGATAATATTTAAATGAGACAAGTCTGTTTCTCAGCAACAGCTCACAATTTTTCTCTGTTAAAACCCCAAATGAAGGCTCAGTTTTAGGGTCAAAACTACAACTACAGAGGCTTTAGAGGGTCAAAACTACAACTACAACAGCTTTAGAGGGTCAAAACTACAACTACAGTAGCTTTAGAGGGTCAAAACTACAACTACAGCAGCTTTAGAGGGTCAAAACTACAGTAGCTCTAGAGGGTCAAAACTACAACTACGGTAGCTTTAGAGGGTCAAAACTACAACTACAGCAGCTTTAGAGGGTCAAAACTACAACTACAGCACAAAACTACAGCAGCTTTAGAGGGTCAAAACTACAACTACAGCAGCTTTAGAGGGTCAAAACTACAACTACAGAGGCTTTAGAGGGTCAAAACTACAACTACAGTAGCTTTAGAGGGTCAAAACTACAACTACAGCAGCTTTAGAGGGTCAAAACTACAACTACAGCAGCTTTAGAGGGTCAAAACTACAACTACAGAGGCTTTAGAGGGTCAAAACTACAACTACAGCAGCTTTAGAGGGTCAAAACTACAACTACAGTGGCTTTAGAGGGTCAAAACTACAACTACAGCGGCTTTAGAGGGTCAAAACTACAACTACAGAGGCTTTAGAGGGTCAAAACTACAACTACGGCAGCTTTAGAGGGTCAAAACTACAACTACAGCAGCTTTAGAGGGTCAAAACTACAACTACAGAGGCTTTAGAGGGTCAAAACTACAACTACAGCGGCTTTAGAGGGTCAAAAAACCCACCTCTATCCTCCTCTTCGCTCGGTCGTACAGCCTCTCCTCCTTTGTCCTTCCATCGTCATCCTCGCTCTCGCTGCTCTCATCTTCGCTCTCCTTCGCCCTCCTCTTCGTCGCCGCTGCGGTCGTCGTCGCCGCTGCTGCGTTAGCCTCTCTCGCTGCCGTCGCTGCCGTCTCCACCTCCTCCTCCTCGCTCTCCTCCTCTTCCTCCTCCTCGTCCTCTTCTTCCTCCTCGTCCTCCTCCTCTTCCTCCTCTTCGTCGCTGCCCGTCGTCTGTGGAGCCACGGCCCGCTCCTCTTTGACCTCGATGTGGACTTTCTTCAGCTCTGAACACATCCGTAAAGAGTTTAATTTAGTCTAAGAATGAATAAAATACATGTTTAACTTTTAAAAACAAATAATCTGGACCGAACTCATTCCTAAACTCTTTCTAAACTAAAAAACAGTCAGAGAAACCATTTAAAAAAAGAGCCTTTAAGCCCTTTTTATTTGACAAACCTTTCTCTTCGTCGCTGGCGATGGCTTCCCAGTCGTCAACAGCGTCTGGTTTCACCTCTAAACAAGAAAAACAGTCATTAAAAGAAACTCGTCTCTAAATATTAGTCAAGAAGCATTTTTAATATTCTAAAACAGTATAAATAACATTATAGCTGCTTGTTTTATCACAGCTCTCTGACCTGTCTCTTTGGGCTGTCTCTCTGCCTCTGTTTCGACGGCGATGGGCTCTGGAGTCTCCGACGCAGGCGAAGTGACCTCTGACCTTTCTGATTTAGGAAAATAAATGGTTTTGGTTTTGTTCTTTTTAAAGGGTTAATTGGAAAAAGAGAGAATAATGCGGACGGATGGGACGTTCACCTTCTGGAGTCGGAGCGTTGGGCTTCTTCTTCCTAATGTCGCGATAAACGGGCTTCTTCTTTGGCACAGAGTCTTTGGATGGCACTTCAACACCTGAGGAGACGGTAAAACATGGGAATGAACTGAAGGAATGAAAAATACAAACTCTAAACACTGACGAAAAGAAAAGGAGGCCTGTCTTTTTTAATTAGTTTAACTTGGACTGCTTTAGTCCTATTCAAATCTCAGTTTTCGTCATCATCATCTGTGTTTTGTCCATCCTACGCTCTGATTGGCTGTTGTCTCTACCCTCCAGCTCTGATTGGCTGTTGTCTCTACCCTCCAGCTCTGATTGGCTGTTGTCTCTACCCTCCAGCTCTGATTGGCTGTTGTCTCTACCCTCCAGCTCTGATTGGCTGTTGTCTCTACCCTCCCGCGCTCTGATTGGCCGTCTGATCTCACCCTGAGCCTGCAGCATCTTGAGCGTGGCCTCAGCTCTGGCTCTGGCCTCTTTCTGAGTTTTGGTGAGAAGCTTCCCCTCTTTCTTCAGACGCTCCTTTCTCTCCTTCTCCTTCTGCTTCTTCTTCTCCTTTCGCTCCTGCTCCAGTCGCTCCTGGGGTCAGAGGTCAGCGGTCAGAGGTGAAAGAGCATTGTTGCATTTTTATTTCATTAGGGGTGTAAGTGTTACCTGCTCGAGCCTCTGCTTCTCCAGCTCCTCCAGTCTCTTCTGTCGCTCCTCTTCTTCCCTTTTCGCTCGTTCTTCCTCCTGAAACACGACAGAAATACAACCATCAGAGAAAAACCCAAACTACAGAAGCTTTAGAGGGTCAAAACACAACTACAGCAGCTTTAGAGGGTCAAAACTACAACTACAGCAGCTTTAGAGGGTCAAAACTACAACTACAGCAGCTTTAGAGGGTCAAAACTACAACTACAGAGGCTTTAGAGGGTCAAAACTACAACTACAGCAGCTTTAGAGGGTCAAAATAAACTACAGTAGCTTTAGAGGGTCAAAACTACAACTACAGTAGCTTTAGAGGGTCAAAACTACAACTACAGTAGCTTTAGAGGGTCAAAACTACAACTACAGCAGCTTTAGAGGGTCAAAACTACAACTACAGTAGCTTTAGAGGGTCAAAACTACAACTACAGTAGCTTTAGAGGTCCATGTAACACCCACCTCTTTCATTTTGGCCAGAGCCTCCTGCATGGCCTTCACTGTGGCTTTACTCGGCCCTTTCTTCTTCTCCTTCTCCTTTTCCTTCTCCTCCTTTTCTCCTTTTTTCTTCTTCTTATCTTTCTTCTTCTTGTCTCCTTCGCCTTCATCTGGAACAAAACGACAAGATCCCATTACTTTCCTTTCCTACATCTAAACGTCTGTATAAAAGCTGATGTAGTCACCTTCTGCTGCTGGCTCCGCCCCTTCCTGCTCCTCTGCGACCTGATTGGCCGGAGCAGGCGCTGACTCCGCAGCAGTGGGCGGGGCTTCCGTCTTCTTTTCCGGCTCCTTCTTTGGCTCGTCTTTCTCCTTCAGCTTCTTCTGCTTCTGCCGCTCCTCCTCTTTCTTCTTCTTGTCTCGTTCCTTCTTCTCAGCCTTTTTCTGAGCCGCAGTTTTGATTTTAAATCCGCCTTCTTCCTCCTCCTCTTCGTCATCGCTCTCTGCCTTCGCCGCTTTGGCTTTGTTCTTCTTCTTCTTGTCTTTTCTGGCAACACAAAGCAGTATCATTTAGGATGGATTACTCTTAAAAGCAGTTTGTGGATTAAAAAAAATGATGAGAGTACTGAACCTGGAGGCGAACTCATCCTCGTCATCGTCGTCGTCTTCGTTCACTGCTTCGGTTTTCTTCCCTCCTTCGTCCTCTGCCTCCTCTTCGTCCGACGCTTGTTTCTTGTTTCCTTTCTTTCCAGGTTTAATTTTAAGGTGAGACTGTGAATCGTCGTCAGAATCTGAAGCAGCAGACGCCTGGAAAACACAAAGAACGTTAGACAGAAACTAAAAAAAGGTGGTAAAAAGCGTTTAGATATTGGTATATTCTCACCTTCCTCTTGTCTTTCTGTTCTCCATTTTTCTCGTTTTCCTGAGCCTCGTCCTCGTCGTCCTCGACACTCGCTCCCTTTTTGCCTTTCCGCGTTTTCTTCTTCTCTGGTTTTGGAGGTTCAACGCTGTCGGCTTCTTCTGTGACGTCAGCTTTCTGTAAAAAATAAAATAGAATAGATACTTCAATAATGTCAAAGCCAGACAAGTCTCATTACGTCACTTGTTTTATTCCAGGCTCTGACCTTGGCCTTTCCTCCTTGTGTTTCCAGTGAGAGCTCCTCCAGTTCTTTCAGGATGTCGTCCTCACTGCAGAAAAACAACCACAGCATGAGAACAGAGTTACATTTTAGCTTTTACCTCACGCTGAATGCCATCTCAATTTTATCTCAATTTATGTTTCAGTTTTGTTCAGTAGCGTGAGTGGGAGGAAAAAAGCTAACTACTCTGTTTAGAAATTCACTGTGATCTTTCTAAATAGGCAGATCATCAACAGTTTAAATCGTAACACTATAAAATATCATCCGGCCTTAATACAAAGTGTGTTTTGTTCAATTGGAGCCAGCCCTCACAATCTTCCTGTCCATATTTCTATTCAGTTCTGTGCTTTTATAGTTGCATCCATTTATCAGGTACAGATATTTAACAGAAAACCCTTCAGCTGTTATTAAGACTGGACATCTGTAAGCGCAGGTTAAGCTAATGTTAATAATTATAAGAGTTATGTGTCGTACTCATAGTCATCCTTTTTGGCTCCTTTCTTTTTCTTCTTTCCTTTCGATTCCTTGGCGGCTCCAGCTCCTTCGATCTCAGCGGCGAGAGCGTCAATGTCCACGCCGTCGTCTTTGGCACTGGCCGAGAAAAACAAAGCCACATAAACCACATTAGTTTAAAAAAAGTCTGTGAATAAACTGTTAAACAAAAGTATGGGACTTATTTATACACATCATCCCTGTTACTATCTTTACCTATACTTGTGTGATTTTCATTTTGAAGTGACAGTACTTTTACTAGAGTACACATTTTGGCGACAAAACCCATCTGTGGGGTTTTGGCAAGAGCAAAAAGTCCGTCTCTGTGTTTTTCTGCTGACACTGCACAAGCCTTTATTCCCATTAGCAAACTGTCAGAGCTTTTCCAAACTAAGTCATTTTGTATTTAAGTCTGCTTTTGTGTTACATTATGAGGTAGAAAAGTCACACAATTGACCTTTTATGAGGTAATCAAGCCAATTATGAGAAGCCATGGTCTCTATAATAGCCACGTTATCAGTGTGGCCTTGTCTCCATTCATTCTCCTTCCTTTATCTGCAGTTTAATGCCTTAACTCGGTTTTATTATTAGATTTCGCATTGTGGAAGTCAGCTAAGGCCTTAAACTAGGAGTATTCATATTTACAAAGGTCATAGATTGTTGTAAATTTTCATAAAGAATAGAAATACACCTGGGTAAATGCGCGCATAAAGACAGCTGTCAAAGAGAGGAGCGTTACATCAGACAAACCGCAGTGTTTCCACTATGAAGCTAACACTGATCATAAACTACGCTTAATAACGCTGTTCTTAACCTTTAGCTCGGGGCCTTAACGGGTCACAGCTGGCCGGGTTTGAAGCTCCTTTCCCGGGCGTCAAATATCACCTGAACCCGCAGTTTGAGCTGGAAGTCCGGGCAGAAGCTAACAGCTAGTCACCGGTTCTAGCAGCTAAACAAGGCTAATGAGCTAAGACCGCCGCCAATAAAGCTATAACGAAGAAGGGTTCAGTTGAGTTTAGCCCGGGTCGGCTCGGTTTAGCGCGCCTATGTGTTGTGTAATTCACCTGAAGATATTTAAACCGCACGAACACCTGCACTGTGACGCGTGGTTAGCATCTGACACTAGCCGCTACGCTAACAGCCTAAAAAAGAGGCTCAACGGGACGTTTTCGAGGCTTTAACGCCCGATGAAAGTTGACCCCTCTCCGATGTGGGATGGGAGCGGTTGTTTAAGTTGACTGACGGTGTTTTTTGTACCTGTCCTCCCCGGATTTCTTCTGTTTTTTCCCCATGCTGTTGCCGTGTTCTCCGGTTCACTCGGACACACGACGGATCACATCGGTCATAGATCGTCTATGCATCCACCAGCGATGAGCACTCACTCCGCTGCTTCTCCTCCGACTCCCGTTGCCATAGAAACAGAACGGACAGAAAGCGTTGGCAGCAAATCCCGTTATCCGTCTACAATAAGTGGATAAAAGTCTCATTAAAATGTTACTTTTAAATCACTTCATGTTTATAATAAAATGAGGAAACGTTTATCGCTATCAGACATAAACAGCTTAATGATAATAGCTCATTTACAAACAGTAATTACACAAGGTGATACACGTATTGCTACGATTATGTACGTAAATACACAACACATTTAAAGTTTTATTATTTTATTGTTTGAGAGACTGTTCAGAGATTTTTTTCAGAGATTTATACTGTGTTTATTGTGTGTAAAAATACGGTTTGACATTTCCATCACAGTGACACCTCTGTCTTTAGCCTGTCGTTAACGTTACTCACAGCGTGGCTAACTGCGCATGCGTAATGCGACATAACCTTACAGCTCACAAAGGATCATTTATGAGTGTTTTATGAAGTTTTATTTATTTATTTAACATAAGTTTATGCATTTTATCGTTATTAAGTTTTTGTTATGACACTATTTTCATATGTGTTGCATTCCAGTGACATAAATACAGATATGGTCAACTTTATTTGGCTGAAATACAGAGGTAAATGTGTAATAAAATGTTCATTATTATGGTATTCTTGTACAAAAATAGATTGTACATAAGAGCTTTAGAGGAGTATAAATGTTTTGGTGTAATTACGAGGCAAAAATGCACTTTTGCACCTCTTTATATTTCTTACATGATATATCTTTTCTTAAAATTAAAAATAAGTTACTGCACTTGGCATTGTAGGCCATTGTTGTGAATATACTGAGCTCTATGTGCTCATTAAGGACAATTTAAGGCAAAGTATTATGAGTTTATCCCATAACAGAGATTACAGCGTTGCTCAGGTCGTGCAGTCGTCTTTGCGTCTCGTCTCTTTCAGATCTTAATAATGTAGAAACTGCAGCAGCCGCTCGATGAGGACAAAACCGTTCTCCCGTCAAAACCTCGCAGAGTTCTTTACTGATTTTATGAGGCAGCCATCGCTCGGGAACAACAATGTCACAGCTGGAGATGAGTCCGTTTTTGACCTCGATGTTAAGCCGTGCTGAGCTGTGTTCCAGAGTCACAGTGTCACGTAAAGCCAGGTCTGTTTCAACGCTGAACTTAGGAGTTTTGCCGAACGTCCAGTCCCAGCTGCGCAGCTCTGAGTCCAAGCGACCGACGCCAGGGAACAGAGACTCGTCAGAGGGATCCACCAGAGTCAAAGGAGACGAGAGACCAAACTCTGAGGGACAAAAGAAAGAAAATATAGACAAAAATGAGTAGGTCTAAAACCAAAACCAGGGCTAAACAGGGATTAAACAAAAAAGAAACAGGACAAAACCAAGACTACACCTAGGATGAACCAAAACAAATGCAGGACTAAACCTAGGACAAATGCAAACCAAAAATAGGACAAACTCGAGGGCTAAACCAAGACTAAACGGAATTAAAACTATGACTAAGTCAGGATTAAACGCAAAGCTATACAGTAAACCTTGATCAATGGCTAACCCTATGATTAAACCAGGACTTAACAGGGACTAAACTATCACTAAATCTGTTTAACTCAGAGTTAAACCATAACTAAATGTGGATTGAAAAGCAAGACTAAAACCTGGACTAAACAGACTAAATTAAGACTAAACCAAGATGAAACCAGGACTAAACCAGGTCTAACCAGGACTAACCCCTGATGTTAAAGCCCTAGATCAGGTTATGTTCGGATACCTGAGTTGAACTGCTGCACCAGAGCTTCCGTTAGCTCCTCCCACTTCAGTGAGGGGGCGTGGTCTGCCAGATTGGCGACGGGGGAGGGGACGCTGGGGGTGGCGTTGCTACGGATACCGGGCGCGGAGGGGCGGAGCACACCGCTGAGGGTGGAGCGGTCGGCCGAGTGCAGCAGAGTGCAGTGGTGATACGACGACTTCCTGCTCAGCCTCGACGCACTTCCTGTAGAGACAAAAGCATTACAAAACAAGAGCAGCTAAAAATGTACAAAAAACCTCGTACCTGAGATCTTGTAGTGTCCGTTGAGAATAATATCGAACCGTTCTGTCGCTCTGACGTCGAGCTGTGGCCGTATCCTCCTCAAAGCGTCCGTCACCACCTTTAGGTTCCTCTGTCGGTCATAGAGCTTCCTGCAGCTGAAGAAGGTGAGGTTGAGGTTTCCTAGGTCGTGATACACGGTCCCGCCCCCGCTGCGTCGTCGTGCCAACGGGACCCCAGCCGTCGCCATGGCGCCCAGGTTACACTCGACCCAGGGGTTTTGATGGCGGCCGATCACCACAGCGGCGCGGCTCCTCCAAAGTAGAAACAAGCGACGCTCCGATAGATCCACGTTAGACTCGATCCAGTCCTCCAAGGCCAGGTTTTGGTGGACGTCTGTGGACTTAGACTCAAAAATTACACTCCCTTCTTCATTTAATTTTGGAAATGTATGGACCCCAGATCTGGAAAGACAAGAGACATGGAGTCTGACTGGAGCCAAACTGTTCCAGAGTTTGGACAGAGGCCGACGTGGCAGAAAAGACATTGTGATTTGTAGATAATGTCACCTCAACATCATAAAAAGTCTGCAAAAAAGACAATATAAGCATTAGTGTAAGCAATATAGAGGTGGAGCATGTTGACAAATGGAACATATTGGTTAATACTATCTTTATAGCAGAAGCAAAATCTGACATTTAAAGACACATAGAATTCAGTAAAAGAAACCATGACTTGATGTTTCATTTCAAAATCTGCCCAAAGAGAATAAACTGAGCACTGCAGGAAGAAAACCACTCTCACCTGCATTTTAGAGCGCTAATTCTTGTTAAAGAATAAAACTAAATCAATTTTCTTTCTATATTTTTAACGTGAATTCATCAACAGACCTATTTAAACCAGTCTTGTCATTTTTATTTCAGATGTTTTTCCAATTTTCCATGCTTTTCATTTGTGGCCAGCCCAGAAAACATCAAAACCCCAACGAGACGACTTACTAAAGACCCACAGACCTTTGAATGTATTCTAAGAAATAAAATAATCCAAAATAATCACATAAATTTGACCAATTTTACAGCCTGTGACGTAGCCGATGACGACACAGTCCACGCACGGCTCTAACGGCTGAGGGAGCGTTAGCATTAGCATTAGCTTCGCGGTACAAATCTATCTTTAACATAAAACCCGTCACAAAGTTACGCGTTTTTTAGCTTCTGCACAAATGTATTTTGTAGACAGTTTAAGCGGTGAAGTCTGCAAACATGTAATTAGCTCAAGGTCTGGTCCTGACCTGAAACGGAGTGACAGCAGCCACAGCGGAAACGACCAGAGACAGACGGACACACGACTTCCGGTCAAGGCTTTCAGTGTAAAAGTGGAAGCAGCATGTTTTTGGCGCAAAATGAGACTTAATCAAATAATTTCAACTGTTAATGAAAGTAAATATTTACCTAACACTATCCAGAGTTAGGTAGATTAGCCAAAACGTATTTTCAAATGATTTCTTCTCAAGTAAAATTTTTATGGCTCTTATTTTGTTCTATTAAATTGTCAAGTAACTAAGTGCATTTGGTAAGTGCAAGTGTTAGCGTTAAAAACGTGTTTAAATTAACTCCTACCCAAGGGCCATGGTGTTTTACAAATAAGGTATAAGAGTTAAAACTGTAAGTAAATTAAATTCAGTCCTCGTTCCTAAAATAATTATAAAAGTTAATATTTACTCGTTTTAATATTAATTAAAGTACGAAAATAATGTGGTATTCACGTTTAGGCTAACTATGCTCTCCAGAGCCGCCATGCAATTAATTTAATTACATTTCAAGTAAGGTGTAGTTGGAGCCAAATGCCCAGCCGCACAAATTCTATTAAAACTGAGGTCAAATGTGGTGAAGTTTTCCTAATAAAAGGTACAAATGTGTGCAGTTGTTCCTAAATGAATGTAATAGAACAAATAAAACAAGCCTGAGTTGTTTTTTTTGTATAGCACATAATCAAGCATAGACTTAATGTGCTTTAATGGAAAAATAAAATACATATGAGACAGCAACAAAATGAATAAAAGAGTAAAAGCAAGTTGAAAAAATAATAATGCTGAGAAGAACTGGAAAAAATAAATAAATAAAACGAGTTTGTGAAGTATATTGTATGAGCATGTCAGAATTGAAACAGGTTCCAACATGCATGCATAGAAAAAACATTAATTAAAAAAACATTAATAGTATTTTCAAATCAGTTTGCCTGGAGAAACTACTTTACATTTTCATTTGTTGATACTGTTCACGCCTGGGACCGATTTAGCCCTAGTCTAGTCCTGGTTTGACTCTTATGATTAAACCATCTCTGTGTCAGTTTCAGCTTGAAACGTCACAACGAGGAAGAGACGAGTGAGCGGCGCAGAGAGGAAGACCTTTTCAAAGCCACATCCTGAGAGTCAAATCTACAGCCAGCGACAGACGGAGGGTTTCAGGTGAGGCGACCCATTTTAATGCCACTTTACCACATGTTTTATGCATGTATAACTTTTAGTCATACATGAAATCATATTAAGTGTTGTGTATTTGATGCTATTTCAAAGAGGGAAGTGATACAAAGGCTTAGGCAAGATGTTTAGTTTAGCTTTTGACTTAAAACCTAATGTACTAACCATTTCAAAAGGGCTTTTTTTGCATTGTGCCAATGCAAAGGGAGGATTATCCAGACTAGATTTAAGTTATGAGTGTTTAGTTATGTAGTGCCACAACAAAGGGACATATAGTTGCAGCAGAAGAAATAGAAAAGGGCAGATATAGGTTTTATGTTGCAGTTTTTTACAGGAAGTAGGACTAAAATAAGACCAAGGAAAGGCTATGGCAGGGTTAAATTATGGCTAAAATAGGACTAAACTTGACCAGGGTCTAAACCGGATGTGAAAATGGATTTAAGTGGTTTTAAACTGGGGCTAAACCAGGACAAAACTTTGAACTAAACTAGGACTAAACCAGTATTAAATCTGTGCTAAAATTAGGACAAACCAAAGACTAAACCAGGACCAAGCCATTGTCTAAAACTTCTCAAGTGCAATAGTCTTGTCTCAAAGGATTTCAGACAAAGACTGACCAAGACCACAACTGGTTTTCTTTTTTAAAATATTATTGTCGTGTGAGATTTGAGCCTGTTTGCATTTTTCCACTGGTCCCTGGTGTGTCTCTTTGGTCTTGATCTTGAGATGTCTCAGTCTCAGTCCCTAAAGTCTTGGTTTGTGTGGCCTTGACTACAACTATACCTCAACACAGTCTAAATCAGGACTGAAACCGAGACCAAAGGAGGGACTAAAGTGGGACTAGAACCACTTCTAAAACCAGGAATAAACTATGAAAAAATCATACGTAAAACAGGACAAAAAACAAGACCAAACCAGGACTAATTCAAGAGAAAAACCAAGATGAAACCAAGAACTAAACCAAGGTTAAAACAGCCTTATGGGGAACTATATCAGGACTAAAGCCAAGACAGTTATCAAAATTAAACTGAGAACCAACTGAGACGAAACAAGACCTAACTAATAACTAAACTGAGACTGAACCAAAAATTACTCAGTGCTAAAACAGAGCTAATTCCTGGAATACACCAAGATTAAAACAAGACTAAACTAAGTGCTAACATTAGAAAAGTGAATGCATTTAACTTATCTTTGTTTTCCACAATAAAAACTGATAAAACTCAGTGGTATTTGTTGGTAAAAGTGAGATGCAGCTCAGATAAACCCTCTCTGTCTCCACTTCCTGTTCTTTAGCGGGTCATCTCTCTCAGACTCAAACATGAAACAACCACAGCCTCAGCTCTGAGCGAGTGTCACCATGTCGGACTCGTGTTGGCCATTTTCTCCCACTCTCTCCTCCTCCACGTCGTCTCCCACAATGCACCACTCCGCCGCTCTGCCTCCTGCCTTTATGTCCTCCCCTGCTCCTCTTCTTCATCATTCATCAGCTCCGTTTATAAACCACTCCAGTCAGCACCAAGTTCAGGTATTTATCTTTTTACTCTCATTTACTCTCATTCAAGTACATTTCATAAAAAGAAAATGGGCCTTTCAGCAACACTTCTCTGGACATAATGTGGACACAGCTTTTGAGAGCAATGACTGGAGTCCGGCTCAGTTTCCCAGCATGCTCAGCGGCTACACCTTACCCGAACAGGTAACTATTATAATCCATTTCGTTTAAGTGTGATTCCATCTTCCGCCACTAGAGGCCGCTGTGAATTATTTCTGCTCCGGAGACGAATGATACGCAGTGTTTCCCAAAGTTTAGTCCTGCATAGACCGGGTTTAATCCTGATTATTCATAGTTTAGCATAATCCTTCCCAATTCCTTTCTGGTTTAGCCCTATTTTGTCCTGTTTTAGTTATGGTTTAGACCTGACTTAATCCTGGTTTAGTTTTTGCTTTAGACACGATTTTGTCCCGGTTTAGATCTTGTCTAGACCAGGTTTTAGCTCTAGTTTAGTCCTGACAGTCCTGGCTCCATCCTTGGTTTTCCCCTGCTTTAGATCTGGCGTAGTCCTTGGCTTAGACCTGGATTAGTCCTAGTTAAGTCCCTGTTTAGTTTTGGTTTAGCTGTGTCAGTCTTACTTTGACTTTCCATTTCTTTTATCCAGGACTTGGATCTCCTTCTTTCGTCACAAAACCCCTTCGACTCCAGTCTGAACTCACTTCACGGCGAGTCTTCTTGCTTCCAGCCTGATGTTTTCCATTTCCCCGACCCTCAGTCTCTTCACAGCGTTTACCCCCACAGCAGCTCCACAGACTCGGCCTCACAGTGGGGGCCCGTGGAGCCGACCGTGCCCCAGCTCCAGTGCTCTTCTCTGGGCTTCACCTCCAGAGACGTCGTCCCGGGAGCGTGGAGCTCAGCGGTGTACAACTTCTCCTCGAACGCTGATGAGTTTTTCCAGTTTTATCCGAACAGTTACCAGGAGAATCAGTCGTTTCTGAGCCCGTCCACGCCGGGTCCGAGTCCGCACTATCCGCCGACGTCGTACGTGACCAGTCCCAGTAACGAGACCGCCGCAGACAGACTGGGCTTTCAGACTTTTGTGGAGTTTCCAGTGACCTCTGAAACTAAAACGATCCACAAAGATCTGATACAAGACCAGACGAAGCAGAAGGGCACCAGACGAGGAGGAGGAAGACCGAGGAAGAGCAGAACTGACAAGAATAAGGTTTTCATGGTTTTGTTTGTACTAGTGCTAAACCGGGTTAGACCCCAGATTTAAACTGTTTAAAACCAAAACTAAATCAGGACTAAATAAGGACTAAAGGACAACAAGTCAGGATTAAACCAACGACTGAGTCTGGTCCAAACCAGGTCTGAACCCAAGTTAAAACCAGGACTAAATCTGCGCTGAACAAAATCGAGTGAATCGAGTAGAAGCAGGTTTTAGCAACAACCAGGACTAAAACAAGTAAAAAAAAAAGAACTAGGACTAAACCTGTGAGTAACCAGGATTAATCCGAGACAAAACCAGGTCTAAGTACCCACTAAGCCAGGCCTAAACCAGGTCTAGACCAAGATTCAAACCAATTCTAGTTTAGGACTAAAGCAGGACTAAGACAATAGCAAAACCAGATCTTAAGATCAGAACTTAACCAAGGACTAAAACAAAACCAAAAACTAGGACTAAACCTACGATAAGGCAGGATTCATCCAGGACTAAACCAAGACTATATCCGGATTAAAGCAGGTTTAGACCAGGACTAAACATGTCATAACTAACTGGGACTAAACCAAGATTAATCCAGGAATGAACCAGGACTAAATGAGGACTAAACCAGTACCAGGACTAAATATTAAACTAGGTCTAACCAGGTCTTGTTTCTGTTTGAAGAACCCTCCTGTCACTGTAACGGCCGATGGTTCCGTCGCCGCGGTGATGCCCCCATCGTTACCCGGGCGACGCGGTCAGAGGGGGCGGGGTCAGGGGCAGTGCTGCAGCCTGATGAGGCGCACGGTTACCGACGGCAACAGGAGCCACTACAGGCCTCCACCGATGCTCTGTCCGAGAGGAACCGGACTGCACCGCTCCCACCTGTACAGCAGAGGGCGCCGTGAGTAAACCAGGATGAAGCAGGACTAAACCAGGACTAAACCAGGACTAAACAAGGACTGAACCAGGACTAAACCAGGACTGAACCAGGACTAAAGAAGGACTAAAGCAGGACTAAAGTAGGACTGAACCAGGACTAAACCAGGTCTAAACCAGGACTAAAGAAGGACTAAAGCAGGCCTAAACCAGGACTAAACCAGGACTGAACCAGGACTAAACCAGGACTAAAGAAGGACTAAAGCAGGCCTAAACCAGGACTAAACCAGGACTGAACCAGGACTAAACCAGGACTAAAGAAGGACTAAAGCAGGCCTAAACCAGGACTAAACCAGGACTGAACCAGGACTAGAACAAGGTCTAATTCAGAAATACACTACAGCTAAAGGACTCGAGAAATTTAAAACCAAAACTAAATCCACAGAACCAAAATGATGACTAAAAATAGACTAAACTTTAGCAGAAGGAGAAGTGACCTACAAACACTTTATTATTATTATCTTATAGTTGACCCCGTTTCCATGGAGACGGCCTCATCGGGAACAGTGACCTCAGGAGCCGTCTCTCCGTGAGTACAGGAACACTGCTGTGGTCCGCCTCTTTTTGTTTCATTTAACCATCATCATCATCATCATTATTATTATTATCATCTTCAGCCGAATCAACATCGGGCCGAGCTTCCAGGCCGAGGTCCCGCCCCTCCACGCCCCAAGACACGCCCACTCCGACTCCCACAATGCACTGCTGCTGTGGAGGCCTATGAAGGAGCTGGAGCTGACTGTGAATCAACAAAGAGGTAAAATATAAACAGCTGTACGTGTTTGTAATTATTATGTTTTTGAATAAAAGAACGTTTCTGTTGATTTTCAGTCGAGGCTCTGATGAAGTTGGCCGGGTCCAGCGTGGTCCCAGGACGCGGGGCAGATGCTGAAGACGCCCTCCTGCTCCTGTCAGAGACCAGAGGGGACTTTATGGTTGGTGTAAATAAAATCTACTCAGCTTTGATCCTTCTGGGTGAGACACTGATGGTTTTTATCTAACGTCTGATGTTTTTGTCTCGTAGCAAACGGTGGAGAAGCTGCTGTCATTTCCCAAAAACAAAAACAGAAAACAGGTGAGTTTATGTTTTTATCCCAGTTCTAGGTTTAGTTCTGGGTTTTTTGAGCTGGTTTGATTCTGAATTAGGTTTTTTATGTTGAGTTATACATTTTGCCCTGGTTTATTTTTAATTTTAGTTACATCTATCAAGTAAAAGTGAAAATCTTTATTACAACTATTTGCCGCAATACATCAAGTGGCCTCTGGGGGATCTGGGGCGCTGTTGTCACGGTCTCGAGGTTTATTCTTGTTTAAAGTTACTCATTTAGCTCTGGTTTAATCCGACCCTTGTCTCAGTGGATTTTAGTTCAGTCCTGATGTAGTCCTGGTTTAGTTTTAGTTTAATCCTAGGTTTTCCTGAGTTTATTTAATTTTATCCTGGTTTAGTCCTTATTTAATTTTAGTTTTATCCTGGATCAGCTTTTAATTCCATTTTAGTTCAGGTTATTTTTGCTATATCCCTACTTTAATCCTGTTTTAGTAGAAAATGATAGATATTTGTCTGTAATCTGATGTAAATCTCTTCTTTTGTCTCTCTTCAGGCTCATGGACGACTCTCTCCCACAGAGTCCATCTGATTTAAGTTTTTTCTGTTCCGATGTAAAGCCTGGATGTGTTTGTAAATGTAAATAAAAATCATTTTGGGGAATCATTATTGAATATGTGCTTTATTTTCTTACAGTTTATGGACAACAAAGACTGACTGGAGCCGTTTTTTCGTTTAGTCTTTATTTTATTTGGAGTTTAGACCCTCCTCAGACCTGGTTCATACTTGGTTTATCCTGGTTTTATTTGTGATTTAGCCAAACTTGAACCAAAAACTAAACCCAAGACTAAACTTTGGGCCAAAACTGGGATTGAAGCCAGGATTAAACCCAGGCTACATGTAAAAAAGGAATTAAACCTGGACTTTCCCGAGACTAAAGCCATGACAAAACTAAACTGAGGATTAAACTTAAAACCAAGACTTAACAAAGAATTAAACTTGACCCAGGATTAAGATTGGGTTTTAACCAGGACCAAAATCAGGACTAAACCTGGACTAAACCAGACTAAAACATGCTTCCTTTTGTGCATTGTCTGTTTATTTCCTGCTGATCCGGGTCATGTGACGTCCTCTGGTGTTTTTCTTGTTCTTGGTGTTGACTCAGTGAATTTCAAGTGTTTGTTTTTCAAAAGTAAATATCACAAACTTCTCCAAAATCTGACTAAAACCAGTCCAGAGTCTAAAGCGACGAGGATGTGCTGCATTCTTCCACTGATCCCAGCGTTTCCTGAGACTTCGAGGCAAAAGTCCCAGAGTCCGGCTCCTCCTCCAGAGTCCAAAGTCCGACTGAGACTCAGCGAGACCGGGACAGAGTCTGGGGAACGGGACGGGACCAGGAGACGAGGTAAGTCCTGGTTAAAACCTGGGTTTAGTTCTGGGTTTTGTCCAAGGTTTAGTCCAGAACTAGTCCTGCTTCAGTCCTAGTTTAGGCATTGTTTTGACTATTGTTTATCTCTGGTTTAAATCCTGGTTTAGTCCAGTCTTAGATCTTTTGGTGTGAGCTGGGTCTAGTTCTGGTTTAGTCCTGGTTTAGTCTTGGTTCAGTCTTGGCTTAGACCTGGTTTAGTTCAGGTTTAGATCAGGGTTAGACCTGGTTTACTCCTGGTTTAGTCCAGGTGTAGATCTTAGTCCAGACCTGGTTTAGTCCTGGTTTAGTCTTGGTTCAGTCTTGGCTTAGACCTGGTTTAGTCCAGGTTTAGGCTTGGTTTAGTCCAGGTTTAGTCTTGGTTTAGTCCAGGTTTAGTCTTGGTTTAGTCCAGGTTTAGTCTTGGCTTAGACCTGGTTTAGTTCAGGTTTAGATCAGGGTTAGACCTGGTTTACTCCTGGTTTAGTCCAGGTGTAGATCTTAGTCCAGTCCTGGTTTAGTCCAGATCAGGTCAGTCCTTGAACTGAGCTCAACCCAAAAGGCTTTGTTTATTTTGAAGTCTGTCTCATTTTGTTGTGATTTCTGTTCATCAGAGGAAACTTGTGAAGGAAGTTTAGTCTGGTCCTGGTTAAAACCTAGTCCATCCTTGTTTTGACCTGTTTTTTGTCATTTTTTAGTTCTCATTAAAGCTCAGTGTAACTTAATGTTCTTCACAGAGATGGGAGCACAACTAGAGGAAGAAGAAAAGTCAACAAACGCATCAAAAACGTCCAAAGAGGTTCACTTCCGCCTCCTGCCGGAAAAATACGAGCCTCTGGTGGAAGAACAGGACGAGGAGGAGCCGGAGGAGCGACGGAGGAGGAAAGAGGAGAAGAAACGCAAGAAGAAGATCAAATACAAGAAGTACAGGAAGGTAGGACCCAGAGGAGGTAACGCTGGGGTCACATGACACAAAACGACCAATGAGAGGAGGGAGGAAAGTCAGGATTAAACCAGGACTAAACCAAGACTAAACCCAGAATTAGAACAAGATTAAATGTTTAGGTTCTGTACCAGGACTAGACCAGGGCTAAAGCAGGACTGAACCAGGACAAAACGCCTAAACACTAAACACAGACTACACCAGGACTAAACGTAGCCCTGAACCAAGGACTAAACCAGGACTAAACCAAGACTAAACGTAGCCCTGAACCAAGGACTAAACCAGGACTAAACCAAGACTAAACGTAGACCTGAACCAAGGACTAAACCAGGACTAAACATAGACTTGAACCAAGGACTAAACCAGGACTAAACATAGACTTGAACCAAGGACTAAACCAGGACTAAACCAGGACTAAATGTAGACCTGAACCAAGGACTAAACCAGGACTAAACGTAGACCTGAATCAAGGCCTAAACCAGGACTAAACGTAGACCTGAACCAAGGACTAAACCAGGACTAAACGTAGACCTGAACCAGGATTAAACCAGGACTAAACGTAGACCTGAACCAGGACTAAACCAGGACTAAACGTAGCCCTGAACCAAGGATTAAACCAGGATTTAGCGGGGAATAAATAAATTTAGTCTTTGTCTTTTTTCCTTAAAACTCAAAATGCTGTGTTCGTTCATAGAATTTTTTTTTCTTTAGAATTCTGTCCTTTTCTACAAAATGTACCTTTCCCCTCAGAAATTTCAGATTTTTTTTCCAAATTGTGACTTTATTCTTGGATCTATTTTATTTTAAAATGGCTTTAACCCTTACACTTGCTTTGATCACAGTTTTTCTTTGGTTTCGTCCATGGTCTTGTTTTTGTTTGGCTTTTTATTTGGTAACACTTTTTTTAAAGAAAGAAAAAAACATTTGCCCTTCCTTGAGACCCATTGTGTTACTTAGTGACATCACTACGTCACAGGAAACTGATAGTGTCTTGTTTCGTGCAGAACGTGGGTAAAGCCCTTCGCTTCAGTTGGCGCTGCCTCATCTCAGGTTTACAGAGTATGGTCCCCGTCTACACTGGACCGATGGCCGCCGCCGCTTCAATAGTGACCTCTGTGAACGCGAGCAACGGACGCAAGGCATGATGGGATACGGCTGGGGTTTAAATAATGTGTGTTCCTACTGTGTAATTTATAATGTGTGATATTTGTACAGTACTTTGTATTGTCCATTTTCATATAATTTTAAAAGTTGTTCCATTTATTGTAGACTGTGAGTGGGTTTGGTCGTTAAATTAATAATAATAAATGTTAACGCATCATTTTGACCCATAAAAAAAATTAACAGAAGTAAATTTATGTTGCAAATATATGTTTATATATGTTGACTTCTTTGGTATAAAAAATATAATCTAGCACCATTCCTGGACAATTTGTATAAAAAATTATTATGGTAAAAAATGTCTTTAATCTTATTGGTTGTAAAATATTTGAAGCAATGTTAAAACTGTTTTTCCAGGAAATATTACAAGCTAATTTGTTTCAATAGGAAATGATAAGGCTTTTAACTAAAAATGGTCAGTTCAGTAAAAATAGGGGTGCAATAAAAATGTATAAAGGGTATGCTATGGCTTTTTGTTTTTCCTTTCTTTGTTGCCTTTGTCAAAACTCAAAGGTGAATAGAGAAAATAATGAGAGGAAATATTTATTTATATTATTTAAAAAAATGTTTTGATGTCTGATTTAGGATGTAATTCCTATTTTGGACACAAGATGGCGGCATGTCGCAGTGATTTAGTGATTGTGAAACTGCGCAAGTGTTTTATTTTTTTCTTTCTCTCCTTAAAAAGAGAAAGAGGAGGGGTTTGAAGTTATAGACGAAAGTTCACCCAAGTTTACAGCGTGGTGTTTTTGATATACCGAGTCCCAATGACAGACGCAGCTGTTTGAGCAGAGAAATCAGAGACAGAGGGGCCCTAATGGAGCACTGCCCAGCGGCGCGGCCCGAGGCATAAACCGGACTGAGGCTTGATTTCACGCCGCCGTGGCCTTCACTGACCCCGGACAGACCGAGCCATGTCCCCGCTGCAGCTGTCCCTTTACTGGCGTCTCTCTCTCATCTTTTTCTTCACCTCCTTCTTGTTCTTTTTGGACATTTTAACGTCTGCTGTGGTTGCGGACTCCTGTCGCTATGACAACGGGACCAACGCGACCGCGAGGGACGTAAGCAACCAATCAGCGGCCGAGGAATTCTCAGCACGCATCGCTGATTGGACAGTTATCAGCGCGAGCCAACACGTGAGTTTAAATGTGTGCTTGCGTAAAGACCATTTAAAATTTATGTTTATTTATTTATTTATTTATTTATTTATTTTGTTTTGGCAAAAGGATTTATGTTTTATTTAAAGAAAAACAACCATTTTGTCTAAGTTTTGTCCGTTTAGTCTTTAGTTTATAATTTAGACATTATTTATAACCTGGGTTTAGCCTGATTTATCTACTATTTCTGTATTAGCACTGACTCTAGTCCATGCATCCATGCTCTAGTCCGGGTTTAGTCCGGGTTTAGTCTTGTTTTTTTGGCCTGGTATAGTCCAGGTATTGTCTTGGGTCTCAGGGATCATTCAGTGTCCAGAATTTGTTATCCAACACCAACAATTGTTAATAATCAACCTAGATCTGTCAAAGCTTGATTTCAAAATGTTACATAATAATTATCACGTTTTGACCTTTGCACTGGAGCAAAAACAAATGCTTTTTTGTCCAGAACTGCAACAAGGTTTTTCTACCCAATGCTTTCATCCAGGCTTTATCTAGAAAAGAAATACAAAAGTAGGTAGTTATAAACAGCAGAGTAGTGTATGAATGAGATATTAGTGGAAAAAACTGGACACAGTATTATATGTATTATATTTCTTTAGGGATGTCCAGTTACCAGTTTGTCCAATTTACTTTGATGAGCTTTGACTATTAAACAAATATAAATGAAGGCAGCAACAACTGAATACAACAAATAGACAAAGTGGTTGTTTAAAAGACTTGAGATAAAGCTGCTATCGTTGCACAAGAGCCAAACGTGACCATTGCTTACATTTCTGTTGAAAGGTCACTAAATCATAAAACTAGTGAATGATGGAGAGACATACAGCTCAAGTTTAACCATGATCGGATTCCTTCGTTTTCTGGCAATATTCAGCCCAGATTTAGTCTTTGTTGCCTCCTTGTTTTCGTTTCTCTTGGCTTTACTTCTTGTCTTTTATTAAATATACCTTCACCATAGTTTTATTTCTTGTTTAGCCCTGGCTCGGTCCTAGTTCCTTCTCAGTTTTTGCCTTCTTTAGACCAGTTCCTCTCTTCTACTCGTACATTCGTGCCCAGTTACAGCTGATTTATTCATGTTATTGGTTTAGCTCGTTCATTTATCTCTATAATCCTGTGTTTGTCAGTCAGTGTGCGGCTGGAGCGGCTGGTTGTCCTACAGCCAGAGTCTCTTCATGGTCGGCCTCCTGTTGGGGTCTCTCGTGGGCGGAGCCATTTCGGACAGGTAACACAATCATTGACAGACTTTAGCACATCTCACAGACGGAGTTAAAGTTTAGTACGAGTTCACGCCGAGATACTGGAATCTGATTAGACTCGGAAAGTGTTTTTTGTGGAGGCGGAACAAAACAAGAACTGGATTTGCTCTAAAATGTGGTTAAGTAAAGGTCAAAATGTCTACTGAATGTTTTTTCCGGCCCGTGCCTGGTCTTGTTGCAGGTTTGGGAAGCGTCCCGTGCTGCTGGTCTCTGTGTTCGTCCACGCTCTCTGTGGAGTCGTGCCCGCGGTGCTTCCTCAGCTGCTCCTCTACCTCACTGTTCGCTGCCTCACAGGAGTCTGCTGCTGCATCATCAACATCTGCTCCTTCAGTCTGGGTAAGTCCTGGTTTAGTCCTGGGGTTATTCCAGGGCTAAAACAGGACTAAACCAGGTCTAAGTCACAGCTATTTCAGGACTTAATCTATGACCAAACCAAAACTGGACCTAAAACCTGAACTAAACCCCAATCTGAAGTTAGTACTAACCCAGAAAAGGTGTTGGACTGAATTAAGACACCCTGGACTAAACTGAAGTTAAAGTTAACAGTGCTATCACCAGGACAGTTTATGAGTAAACCAGGACAATAACTAGAACTAAACAAGGACTAAAAGAGGATCCAAATAAGACTGAACTAGGTCCAAAAGCAGAACTAAACCCAGTAAAAACAAAAGTACTCTTATAAACAAGGACCAAACAGGGATAAAATAAGGCCTGACCCAGGACAAAACTGAGTAAAGAAGACAAAACCAAGCAAAACCAAGAGTAAACCAGTGGACTAGAATAAAAGGACGTAGTTTCAAAAAAACGTCAATGGATCGAAATGCCTAAACGAGACTGAAAAGACACGGACTTCAAACGGGGGGAATGTGGTTCATTAAGATAAACCAGACGGACTTTGTTGCTCTCTCTGTCTTTGTTCAAACAGAAGTAGAGTCGACTAGAACCAGACCAGGACTAAACCAGGACCTTGTTGCTCTCTCTGTCCCAACAGTGGTGGAGTGGACCCTCCCGGCGGCCCGTCTGTGGCCCCCGGCCGCTCTCCCGTTCTGCTTCAGTTTGGGGACGATGGGAGGGGCTCTGTTGGCCTGGTTCAGTCCCACCTGGAGCTGGCTTCACCTGGCTCTGTCCCTGCCGCAGGTCGTCTGTCTGCCGCTGTACCTGTACGTGCACGCTCCTGACACGTGAACGCTCCTGACACGTGAACACTCCTGACACGTGCACGCTCCTGGCACATGCACACTCCTGGGTTGCACTATTTACATCTAAAAGCATCTCACTGATTCAGTTTTCTAACTCCAAAACATTAAAAACAGCTCAAAATGACACTTAAACCCTAGATAAACCAGATTTAAAACAGAACTAACCCAGATCTGAACCAGGACTAATCAAGGTCTAAAGCAGGACTTAATTAGGACTACTAACTTTTAACTAAGCCAAAACTAAGTCTTTAACCTGCTCTAGACTAAAGTTAAACCAGAACCTGAACCAGTTAAAACCAAGCCTTGGTTTAGTCCTGGTTCAGTCGTTTAATTCTAGATTTTGTTTAGTCCAGATTTAGTCTTTGGTTCAGGTTTGTTTTTCCAACACTTCAAAATATGAATAAACTGAATAATTCCGTCTATTTAGTCAGTAACAGTTTGATATTTCTGTCTTGTTCTCAGTTCGATCCCTGAGTCGCCGCGATGGCTGCTGCTGAAGAAAAGGACGGACGTCTTGGAGCGTTACAGTAGAAACAGCAAAGAGGACAAACAGTGTCTGGACCTGGTAAAACAATCCTTTTTATCATTGTTTGTGATGGCTACATAGGGCCCTTGTGTCATGCATAAACAATACTGGTCGGTTTCGAGTCAATGACATTTTGTTTTTTGTTTTTATTTAGCTCCTGGACTCGACCTGGTCTGACCTACAGAAAGCCATTGAGGCCAAAATTGACACTGACAACGCCCACAGTGACATTGTTTATCTGAAACACCCCACTGTCTTAATGCGGCTGTTTATCATGAGTTATTTGAGGTAGGCCCTGTTTCTATAATATCAAGTTTTGGACACATATGGCTTGAAATATAAAAGTAAAACAGTGAGAAAAAGCCATGGAGACTCCCGCCACTGGAGCCACTGAGACGTAGAAGCCCTCAAACTAGAGCATCTAACTCATAAACGTTACATCAGATCTAAAAAATGTTTTCACAGTGAGCGCGACTAGACTCTGCAGAACGCGTAGATATAAGATCAACACAGTTTGGATAAAAACTGAGCAAGAAAATACAAATCAAAAACATGTAAGGTTTTCACATTTGGAAAGCTTTAATATGAGTCTATGGGGAACTCGGTGGAACTATTGACACTTTAAGGCTCATAATTCAAATTTGGAAAATCACAGAACATAGAAAGCAACATTTTCTGAAAGAGGACAAAATTCTTTATGTTTTTAATATATAATTTGTGTATATAAATTAAATTAGTGGAAGTTAAATGCTGAAATAGACAAGTTTGGAAGATGGCATAACGACACTTCCTCATTCTCCTTAGCAACCATAGCAACCTATTATAAAGTAAAAATTAGAATAAAGTAAGATGTTTCTGCAGTGTCTAATGTAGTGCTTCTTTAATTGTATGCTTTCATAAATAAATGGAAAATACCTCTACTTTTTTCTTTGACATTGCTGGTACGAGTTTATTACCGTTCTTTTCCAGTGTGGTCACGGCGGTGACGTACTTCGGGATCTGTTTGAACATCGGCTCGTTCGGCGTTGGTGTTTACTCCGCGCAGTTCTTCTCCGGACTCTCCGAAGCACCCTGCATCCTCATCCCATTGGTTCGCCTCGGACGCCGGCCAATCAGCATCCTCGCTCTGTTCCTCAGCGGAGCGGCCTGCTTCCTGTCCCTGACGATGTCAAAATACAACTGTGAGTAAATAAAAAGAAGTCGTCATTGTGGCTAACGCTCTACAAAAGTGATGGATGTTTTAAAATACAGCTCCATTTATGTAGGTGAAGCCATGCTGGTGATGACTTTAGCACTTCTTGGGAAGCTCTGCATCCTGGCGGCCATTTTTATTTCCAATATGTACAGCATCGAGCTCTTCCCCACAGTCGTCAGGTAACTACACACACCTGGGTTTAAGAGAAACTCAAAAAAATCTGTACTGACTTTTGTTTTTCTCTCAGACAGCGCTGTGTGTCGTTGGTGAACCTCTGTTTCCGTCTCGGTTGCCTGGCCAACACGTTAGTCCCGCCCACAGCCGACGGAGCCATCTCATTGGCCGCGATGTTGGTGTACAGCAGCGGACCAATCGTAGGCTGCGGTCTGTGTTTGTTGCTCCCGGAGACGAGCGGCGCCGCGCTGCCGGACTCTGTTTACGACTGTGAACAACAACAAAAACAACAGACGAGCTGCACCGGCGCCCTCTGCTGGAGACGGTGAGGAAACACAGCCAAAGACCAGATTCAGGACTGGTTTAGTCCTGGATCGGTGTTTATCCTTGTTCAGTCCAGGTTGAATCCCTGTTTAGCTCAATTTGAAATCCTGTTTTTTTATTTCTGGATAAGTCCTTTTTCATTCAATTTTTAGACCTGATAGTCCTGGTTTGTCTAGTTTAGTCTTAGTCCAGATTTAGTCCTGGTTTGGAATGGTCTAGACTCCTTGATTAGCCCTAATTTTAGACATTTAGTTTTGGATTCAAAGAAAAATGTTTTATTCCTGGTTTAGTCTTAACTTTTGCTAATATTGTGCCTAAAGTTGTCTTTTTTGTCCATTTTTTCAGGAGGTTTACGAGCGACCAAAGCTCAAAGACAGAGACTCTTTCTGTAAAAGACGCTCCTCAGACTAAGAATCCTCTGCTCTGATCTCCACTCTTCACTTTTTCACCGCGGTCGGACTGAACAGTTTTAACTCGGACTCTTATTTTTCACAGAACGCTTGTAGTACTCAGTTTTTGTAGGATCTGAGTCTTTTGAAAAGGCCACAGACCCAGTTTTAATTTGATACCACTCAAACTAAACCCTTTTTTGAATGAACTGTGATCATTTCTAAAACACTGAGAGATGAAAACGCATTAGTGTAAACAAAGCCTCATTGGTTTGAGTCCTGGTTTGTGTTTTTTGATACAAATCATGTCAGTATTTCTCTTTTAATAAATAAGTGCCATTTTTTTAAAAACACAGAAGAATCCTGTACATTTGATATGATCACATTATTATGTCTTACTATTTAACTTAATAAAACTTTCTTGCTTTCATTAATCAACTGCCTCCTTCTTTTAACATATCGATTATTTTTTTTTCTGTTTTATATAGCACTTGAATTAACTGTTTTTGACCAAAATCATATAGAAACAGAAGCAGCAGGTGTTTCAAAATAGCTTTATTCCATTACTTATAACTTTTTTTTTTTTTTACATCCCATAAACAGCGAGAAGCAAATAGAAAAGTCCATCTATTGCTTTTTAACAATCATCCACAGGCTTTAGCTTTCAAACTAAAACAGCCATTCGTGAGGTATAAAAAGTGCTTTTATTTTGAAGTGGAAAAATAGATCCTATAGAACAGTGCAGCAAATCAGTAAAAAAAGCTAGAAAACTATTATTTAACTTAAAGTTTTTGCTTTTAGTTAGTGCTTTTAATACTTTTATTCATCTTATTATGAAAGAAAAGAAAGAGTTTATATTAGAATAAAATCAGATACAAGCAGCACCTCGTAGATTAATGACACTAAACGATGTCCAAACTGCAGCGAATGAGAAAAGCAGATAAATAATAAAATATATATCACTTTTAGTTATTTATTTATTTTTCTAAGGCACTAAACTGCAGCAGAGATAACTTGATAATCTGTGACTCTTCCTGTTTTGACCTGATACTGACATTTGCACTGTAAAAAACAACCTGTAAACTAAATATTTATCCTAAACTAAAGCCAATAGGTCTTTTTTTAATGCACATAAAGAGAAAAGGGAAGATGGAGTGACAAACCTATTCCAAAACAAGACAGAGATTTAAACAAATGTATTTTGGTAAAAAGTAAGATGTGAGGCATAATATGAGCCTTATCAGACCAAGAACAGGCCTCAGTTTGGTTCAACAGGAACATCTGACCTGAGCTTGGACCAATGGGTTCATGACAAGACTGAGAAGTGTAACAAAACAGCAAAAGGACAAAGTGATAAATTAAATCCTATGTTTTTGAGAGGAATTACAGTTTTGAATTGTTTATACAAACGAAAAGGGAAACTTGTTGGACTGGGAGCCACTACTGTATGATATAGCCTTGAATTTTTCTTTGTTTTCTATTAAATATCACTGTTAAACTTCTGTTTTCTTTCAGATAGTTTTGGATTTGTTTTGTAGATGATGCTTCCATTTTACTTTATGAACACTGAAACACAAAAAACAAGTTGCAAGTTTCAAAGCAAAATGTAAGGAGCTGCTGGGAATGTACCTGACTTTATAAACTACTTCTTGGAACTTCGGAATAAAATCTGTTAATGGAAACTACTGGCGGAAAGTGGCCCTCTGCGCTCGCCGTAGTGGCCTCAGAAGCTGACGAAGTTGGCGGGAAAGATGCCGGTCCGTCCGTCGGTCGTCTGCCCCTCCCACCAGTCGTACTGCGAGTCTGTCTTCGTGATGACGGTGATGCGGTCTCCGGGAGCGAAGCTCAGGTCGCCCGGCTGCTGTCCGGTGAACGGGTGCGTCGCCGTGACGACCAGGAGAGACATAGCCCCGCCCACTGCCGCCGCCGCAGAAGCTCCACCTTCAGAAAAAAAATAAAACTAGTACTACTACCGTTTTCTGAAGAACTTCCCACGTTCTTCTCTGAATCATATTTACTCACCAAACGCGTCTGGAGTGTGTCTCGCTGCAAAGACAAAAATACATTAAATAATTGAAATTTATAAGTCATTTTCTGGTTCTGGTTTTAGTTGAGATTAGCAGTGAGTGAACCTACCTGAAGTGTCAGATTTGTAAATGGAGACACTGGGGTAAAGAGTGTTTTTATTTCCTGCCAAAAAAAAAGCACATTTAAATTTTATATTTAGCAACCTACATCTGTGACTAAGTATTCAGTACAAGAGCTGCACTGGGTTAATGTCTGTGAGCTGTGGGTTTGTGTGACTCTGTGTTTAGACTCGTAGACTCACAGGGAAATTGATTTAATGAAGTTCAGCTCAATAACTGGAATTAAAGTCTGTTTTTTTGTGATCTACACTGGCGCTGATCATGTTTTTTTTTCGCTGTTTCCTGCCAATATGGTTGATAAAACACAAATAGACTGTGGCTGTGCTAAAACTGAAGGGAGATTGTGGACAAAATGGCTGTGATTGTGTCGTGTGGATACCAGGCTTTACCAGTGTGTTGAGCAGGAGGCTGGTAGTTGCTCGGAGGCTGGTAGTTTGGTGGTTGGTAGTTGCTCGGAGGCTGGTAGTTTGGTGGTTGGTAGTTGCTCTGAGGCTGGTAGTTTGGTGGTTGGTAGTTGCTCTGAGGCTGGTAGATGTCGGTTTGAGGCTGGAAGCTGCTCGATGGTCTCTTCACCGGAGGAGCAGGTCGAGACGGAACCATCGAGGACTGAAGAGGAGAAAAGACACAATCAAGGTTTTAGATGGATTTGAAATGGTTTTAGATGGATTTGAACAGGTTTAAGATGGATTTGAAAAGGTCTTAGTTGGATTTTATCATGTTTTAGTTGGATTTGAGCAGGATTTAGTTGGACTTGACCAAGTTTTAATAAACTATTTACCAACAGGTTTAGTGGTTGAAAGGTGGGTGGATTTTAAACCTTTTAGTTTAAAAGAGTAGGATTGAGTTTAAACAGATTTTATTTGGATTTTACCAGATTTTATTTGGATTTAACAAGGTTTTGTTGGTTTTAAACAGGTTTTATTTAGATTTGACCAGGCTTTAGTTGGATTTGACCAAAGTTTTGTTGGTTTCAAACAGGTTTTATTAGGATTTGACCAGGTTGTATCTGGATTTCCCACCTTGACGTTCATGTTCTTGCTGGTCCAGTCCGTGGTGTAGGCCTCGGAGTAGGCGTCCAGGATGTGGTAGAGGTCATAACACTCGGACGGAGGATCCACGTCGCCGTTCAAAATGGCCGACGCCCTGATGTCCCGCGAATAAAACCTGAACAAACACAGAGAGCCGCTTTAGGACGAGCCGCGGAAGAACGAGGGGGAACTGTCCGAGGGTAACGTACTTTCGGTTGGTCTCCTTCCGTTCGATCAGATACGAGCCTTCGAGGGAGATGCCAGCGAACAGCCCTCTGGATTTACAGTAGGTGAAGACGGCGGCCGTACTGCGCAGAGCTACATCCGCCTCGACGTTTCTGAGGGAAAACACAACAAATATAAATACATTAAACTACTTTTACCAGTCTAAAATAATAAAGGAGAAGCTCATTAATTCCTTTCTACCACTGTTTTTGCCCTAGTGTTGATGGAGGGGGCAGATAGAGGAAGACTTACACAGAGATTTTCTAAATAAAATGCTAGTTAATGCTGCTAAAAGTGAATTTTCCTCTAAGTTTGAAATCCTAAATCAGTCAGAAACAGATATTTTATGAAAAAAGTCTTAAGGTCTCTAAAGTCCAATGCATTAATATAAGTAGCATAAGGAACATTTTCTTTAACATATGAAAATGTACAGTATAGTATTGATTTTGCTTCAGATTTTTGCTGGTTATTGTTATTTTCATGGCAGACTTAACCTGAAGGTACTGTTTCCTAAAAGTCAAACAATTTTCCAGCTTATTATTTGGTCATAATTCATAATTTATCACAATCTTGTAAGAATCCAGCTGCTGCGTAAAGTTTGACTCTGCAGCAGCCCTGTCCCTCCCAGTTTCAGTTTTCAGGAACCAGTCCAGCAGCTCCCAGACTGAAAACCACTCTGCCTTTTCCAAAGCAGAAATACCAACGAGAAAAGGTCACAGACTCACAGCGAGTTCACACCTGCTGCTTCTGGTCTGGATTTTAGAATGACTAATCAGTCTCAAAACTAACAAACTAAGAGCTGAACTTTGGTTTGACAAAAGGAAGTGGTCTTGTTTTGGATCAGAGTAAACCAGGATTTGTTTGTGTCAGCTACAGGAAGTTGTGTTTATGTATAATATAAAGAGAAAATGAGGACTTAACCTAAACTAAACCAGGACTAAACTAGGACTTTAGTCAGGAATGGGCTAAATTAGGACTAAACCAGGGATAAAGTGTCTACACTGGGACTAAATTAAGGACAAAATCAAGACAAGACCAGGATTAAACCAGGACAAAACCTCAGACTGGACCAGGACTAAATTTAGAACCCAGGAGTAAACAAGGTCAATAAGGGGACTTAACCAGGACTAAATCAGGATCTAACCTAGGACTAGACCAGCTTTAAACCAGGACACATATTTCATAATACTAATAAAACCAAATAAATAAAACTACAGACCAGGAAGCAATGATTTATTAATATTATTTCAGTTCCAGTCTGACCTGCCCATGGGTCCCACAGCCACCGTACAGTTCCCTCCGAGCGTCAGGTTTCCTCCTTTAGTGAAGGCCTCGATGGCTCTCCTCTGGTTCAGGATAATCACCAGATCTGAAACCTGCAGGGACCACATTCACATCTGAAACTAGGATGTATACTATTAGGTCAAAACACTTCAAGCCCTGTCTGGACTGAGGATTTAATTCAAAAAAACCTTGTGTGATTGTTGTGTGAACGGTCTTTTCTTTCATAATTTAGTTCTCTCTAAACCAGCACTCACCTCGACTCCGATCTCAAAGCCGCCGCCCAAACCTGCGATACCGATGGCCGACGGCGCAGACCAGCCTGAAAACACAAACACGCTCAGAAAACCATCCATTTGAAATGCCTAATGTGAAAAATGCACTCTTTTTAGCACTAAGGCCGAGGTTTTATGACATAAATAACAAACAAGGCAGAGATGTGTAGACAGACAAAACAAAGAGCTTTTTATATCCAAGGCAAGGTAAAAACATAAACAGAGGTCACAGTATCTCATTTATAAACAACAAGTTCTGAGCCAGATATATTTTGTCTGTGTTACAAGAATAAGATTAGATTTATTTTGGCATTGACCTTCTGAATAAAAATGTCCCATCCATAACACATTTTTTTATTTGTTATGTAAACAGTGAGTTCTTACGTCTGTCTGCAAGTCGAGCGATGACGATGCCACTTCCTCCTCGAGCCGTGATCATGAACCCGGCTTTTATCACAGAAATAATGGCCAGACCCTCGGCTTTTGCGATCACATGAGCTGCAACACCAAGACTTCAATTTAATCCACGTTAATGCAAAACAAACAGGTTTAATTTGAGCAGAGCATCGTACGAGGGATGAGTTTGTCCGGTCCGCTTCTGTTGCTGATTTCTGTGAACTCTCTCAGGATTTTAGCCGCCTTCTTGGCCTCGGACTTCAGGTTGGAGGGGATGGGGTTACTCACTGAACAAACACAGAGAATAGGGTTAGTTTAGGTCCAAAGTTCTTAAAGGTGGAAGAGTTACTCAAACTCTTAAGTAGAAAAACAAATAATGAGATATTTTTATTAACGCCTACTTCTTCTGTTGCCTCGTAAAAATCCAATTGTCCACAGAGTCCTTAAATACATCAAATTTGACCTACAAATGTAAATTATGCCACTCCAAAGCATACACTAAACCAAAAGTAAAATGTTAATAATAATAAGGCAAAGAAAAACAAACCCAAATTTGTTCGACACGATAAAGTGATGAATGACCGAAAGGACATTTAGATCAGATCCATATTGAGCTTGATTATTATGCTTTTTAAGGGAAATGACAACTACACACTTCAAATGGCTCTAACATGTCTAAAATATACATTTAGTTGTAAGAATCTACTCATAAGTAAACAGACTATTGATTCTTAAAAGCTGAATAGCAACTGGTGGTCTTTCAGCAAGATCACAAATTTAAAAACAGACGCTGGTTTGTTTTCGTGTTTAAGTCAATTTTGAGCTTCCATTATTTACTGCAGTATGGTTTTGTCCTTTTGTCTTTGCTCCTGTCTGCTTCTCCAAACTATTTATTACATTTACTACACATTATTACTTCAGTGAATCCAATTTACTAATTACTCCAAACATATTGTTATAGGTATTGTTGTGATAAGTGGTTTTCCTCCAAGTAATTACATTACCTCTTCAGATCAGCTGTTACTTCATAACTAAAATATTTTAATCCAGTTTTTCAGGTTTAGAGTTGGTTACAGTATACAAGTCAAAAACAGAGGCATACACAAAGTAATAAATGGGTCACTAGGGTCAAAGTCAATATAAATAAACATATTAATTACTTCTTGTAGTGCTGTCTTGTATCAGTTTAGTTCCATATTTCTGTACTACTTATGTCATAGGTTTTACTCATGCACTTGTTTTTTTTACATTAATAAATAGTGTGTACATTAATTTAGTCCATGTAAAACATGACTAAAAAAGGACTAACTCAGGTCTAAACCAGGTCTAAACAATAATTAAATCAGGGCTAAAACAGTGCTAAACAAGAACTACGCCTACGTCTGAGTGTCTGAATTGTGTAGCGTAATTTAACGCCTCTAACAAAGTTTTTAGCTCAGGTAAACGCACTTAAATAGTTTTAAAAGTTTATTTCTCACTTTTTAAACTTCATAAATCCACTTACTCGTGCTCTTCTGCTCCTCTTCTTTCCTCTGTCTCGGTGTTTACCTGTGAACAGGTGTCTCTGGCCCGTCCAGCGCCGTCCGCTCACTTCCGCGTCACCTGAGCGCTGCCCCTAACGCCGCCATGACGCCAGCAATGCGTGCGTACAGCGCGCTGACGTCACACGCACAAGGGCAATAGAAACGAGCGGGAAGGAGGGGTGAGCGGGGGCGTTGTCATGGAGACGGATGGTGCGTTTCCATGGTTTTCACTGTAGGACAGTAACGGCTAACGCTAAACAAAAATGAAAATAGAAATTAAATAATAGTTAATTTTTTTTTATTGTATTATTACATGTTTTCTTTAAAATAATGTAATTTCAAAACAAAAGTGCAATTTACAAGATCTACCTTTTTGAGTGTGGGCTAGAAAAGTAATATGTAGTGGGAATGTATTGGTGTTCTAGCTAAACTTAATTAGAAATCAATAAATAAAGACATATAAACTTTATAACTATACTTTTATTTTAAAAAAAATAGACAAATCGACATTTTGATGTTTCTTTTTTAATAATTGCTTAGATTTAAGATGTAATTATATTATACATATAAATAATAGTATGATTTGTGAGACCCAATATAGCCCTAATTCTCTATGTTCATTGTGGTTCAGTGGAAGCTAGTCAATTTAAAATCTGATTAATTGCATATAAATCGATTTACAACTTGTGAATTTAAAATAGTGTGATAAAAGTACCTGTGAATTGATAAACTATAATAAAAGTAAATAAAACAGACAGTGAAAACGCTAAAGCACTTCCACAATGACATACTTCTCCTTAATATATATGTATTTAATGTCTATCTAATCCTCAGCAGCATCACTCAGGATCTTTTATTGTGACAGCGTCGGTGGCTCTTTAAACCAGGCGGTCTGTAGAAGACCTCCTCACACTGGTCACACGGTATCAGCAGCTCTTTGGTGTGGTTAAGATAGTGCTTCTTTAAATTCTGTGACACCCTGAAAGTCTTCCCACACTGGTAACAGCTGTAGGGCTTGTCTCCGGTGTGAATTCGAAGATGCACGTTCAGATCCGTAGCTCTAACGAAGCCCTTCCCACACTGGTCGCAGGTATATGGCTTCTCTCCGTTGTGAAGATGCTTGTGGATTTTTAACGCTGACATGTCTTTGTAGTTTTTCCCACACTGGTCGCAGCTGTAGGGTTTTTCTCCAGTGTGGATTCTCATGTGGGACCTGGCGTGGTAGGCGTGTCTAAAAGCCATCCCACATTCTGAGCAGCTGTAGGGTTTGTCTCCGCTGTGGATGCGTTTGTGTCTGTTCAGATTCCCCACGTTGGTAAAAGCCTTGCCGCATTGGTCGCAGCAGAACGGTTTCTCTCCGGTGTGGATCCGTTCGTGGCGTGAGAGGTCGCCTCTGGAGGTGAATCCCTTCTCGCAGTGTTTGCACTTGAAGGGTCGCTCTCCGGTGTGGATGCGCTGGTGCACGATGAGGCTGCTGGGACTGGAATAGTCCTTTCCACAAACATCACAACGGACCATTTTGTTTACCCTGCTCTAGAAAAAACAAGAAAAAAACCCCAAAAACAATCAAGGACATAAAGGGATACTCACTTATCCTACATTTAATTGGACATTGAAGTGGTTCTGTGTTTTAAATGTGGAGAATTTAAAAAATCATTGTTAACTTGCCACATTTAAAGCAGAACACGGTTTATTGTTGGTGGTGTTGCTCCTGTCTGCCTCTAGAAACTGGTATTATGCTGACATTTATCTACTGTGTGGAATAAGTTAGCCTTGAAGGGATCTACTACAATCACAAAATAATGAACTTTCCCTTTAACCTTGTGGACAATATTATGTCACCATCAGTGTCAAAGAGAACACTCTGCTCCTGATTATATTTATTATCTACATCTAAAGATATTTGTTGCATTAAACATTACCTTGAGCTGAAGTACACCATAATACTCTTGTTTCTTTTAATGCATTACTCAAACATTAAATTTACTTTCATTTACAGTAAAAATGAACAAGATGGAGCTCTGAATCTACTAATAAAATACATAATACCACTTTATATCAGCTCGGACGCTCAAATCTAATGAATACGTTTATAATTAGACTTTAAAACACCTGCAACTTTTATAAAAGAACTACTTAAACTTGTGAGAAAATATACAAATACATCCATCGCGTTAGACATTAAACAACCTCTAAAATGACAAGAATAAAGCGCAACCAGACTAATCAAAGGTGAATACATTACCTTTTTTTAGGCAGAAAAGGCAGCTGTTGAGTTGGTCGATGCTCTTGTCCTGTTCTTCTCTGTGATTAACAGTTGGGAACAACCCCTGTCTTTCGGAATGGGAACTACAGCATATTTTTTATAAATGACCCTGGCTCTAAAACTACTTATCACAGTGGGTCGTAATTTTGATTGATTTTGCTCCAATTAAATTTTAGTGTAACTTTTGAGGATATATAACTATGGAAACTAATGATGCTACAAATGCACAGAGAAAAAACAGTCAACATCTAAATTAAACCTGTTCAAATCCAGCTACAAGTCGACTTTTATCGATGAACTTTCTTCACGTTTTACACTTGTATTTCTATTAATTTAATCACTATAACAAAATATAGAACTGCTAATTTTGTTTCCAATTATTTCATCTGAATATTTTAGTTTAGTTTAGTTTAGTTCAGTTCAGTTCATTAAATGTCATGCTGCCTGAGGCCACCAGAGGGCGTCCTTGTGTCACGTTTGACTAACGGCGCAGGCGCAGTTGAACATCATAAGGTTTAAAATATTTATAATAAGATATAGGTGTCAATGTTGTCTGTGTGAGCTGCAGGTAGAAAATGAGCTGTTTCTGGAGCACTGGTTCTGAGGATATACTTAAAAAATAATTATTTATTATGTAAATATTAAACTGTTTTCAGAGCACCGTCTGGATTTTTAGAAAGCACCAGTTGATTGGACTCGGGAGGATGGCCTGTAGCATTTTCAGAATAAACATCAATTTTAAGTAAGTAACATACCTTTTAAATGGCAAAAAGTCACGTAAATGCATGTTTTGATTGTAGAGAATTAATCTAACTGGCTTTAATAAAATAATACTGTGTTAAAATCATATTTAATCCACGTTTTATTGATCGTTATCGCCAGTTAACGCAGGCTTAATTTGACGTTATTCTTACGTCACTTACTACGTGAGCTAGCATGGTTTTAGCTAACATGCTAACCACACGTTTACTCATTAAACAGGCTTTTAATATATTAGAAATTATATATTACATTTTTTACAAACAACAATGACAACAGACATTCCATATTTTCTAATTTAAAAATTATTATGAATAATTTAAAATTTTTAACATACTGTGTGTTAGCATCTTTAGCTCCAAGAACAACTGCCAGTAAAAAGCAATATTTCATGGTTAATTTAATATATTACTTCTTATATTATATTTTTGGGAACTGATGAAATGAAGTGTTGATAAAGCAAAATGTAGCTTGACGATTTGAGTGAATTTTAATGTGTTGTCCAATAGATTAGACATTAGAAATCAACATTGCGTTGTACTTTTTGGCTCCAGGCAACTGTACATTTACATATATACTCGTATGAATATTAGACAAGAGATATAACTCATATTGAGAATCAGACTGAATACACACATACACAATCACATGATAAGTAAGTAAAATTTGTGATGAGAGGTAACAATAACAGAATTTTGTGGTAAAGCTCCCTTTCATAAATCCTTTTGTTTTAGGTGGATGTGATGTTAATGGTGCTCACTGAGCTGGAGGAGTCATGGAGGAAGCAGACGACAGAAATCCAGGGGGTATGACATGGAGGAGAGACCCAGGACAGAGGAGCCCAGAGCGGGACGAGCAGCTGGTGGAGGTTCTGCTCAGAGGCAAAGCTCCGTGGGGCTTTACTCTGAGAGGGGGCACCGAGCATCGAGAGCCACTGGTCATCACCAAGGTCTAACACACAGTCCTTGTGTGGTCCAAGCTTTACTACTGGACTAGTATTTGTTTTTGGTTTTTTACTGCTTTTGTGATGATGGGTCCTTTGTTCAAACCTTAGGCGTTTTTCAGTCTGGTATTAGTTTGTTGATGAGTTCTGGTGTTGTCCCAGCTTGTTGTTTAGTACCAAGTCCTGGGTTTAGTCTGGGTTCAAACTTAGTTTAATACTAGGGTAAGGACCTGGTAAAGTTTTTGTAGTCCTTGTTTTGTCCTGGGTTTTCTCTTGATTGATCTCTGCGTTTAATTCCTCATAAAGTCCTTGCTACTTCATTCCTAGTTTCATTTGTGTTTAGTACTAGTTTAGTCTTGGTTTTAGTCGGTGTAAACTGCTGCAGTCCACTATGTAGCTCCTCATGTTACAAACAGTGCTGCACAATTTAATTTTTTATCACGTCACTCAGGTTTCCACTGTTTCTGACCAATAGGGTTGAACATATAATAAAAGCACAACCACAGTAACTAAAGAGTCGTATTGAGCTGGAAATCTACCATGTGCTTTTGTGCATTTATAGTTTACAGCAGTTTTTTAATACCACTTCACCAAGAGACATGTCTCAGAATATCCTGCTTAAAAATCCATGTTTCAGCAGGCATTTCAAGCTACAGTGCCCTCTGGTGGCTGAAAAAGTGACCACAATTACACACATGGATATGAATTGATTAAATACAGATTCAGTGGCAGCACTCAAATAACACGTTCCTATCTTATTTAAAAACAACAAAGGCCTGGTTTATATTAATTTTGGTTTGGTTTAGCGCTGATTTATTCCTGGCCATTGTCTCAGTTCAGTCTTGGTTTCGTCCTGGTTCTTTTAACTCTTTTCTCATATCTGTTTTCAGGTGGAAGAGGGCAGCTCGGCGGCGGCGGTGAATCTTCAGGCCGGTGATGAGCTGGTGGGGGTTAACTCTGTGATTCTGTGCGGCTCTCGACAAGAGGCCATCTCTTTGGTCAAAAGCTCCCACAAAACCCTGTCGCTGGTTGTTCGAAGGTAAACACACATACCCACAGAACAAAAATACTAAATCTAATCATGTTTTACGGCTTTATATTGGTGCTGTTACACTTTTTGTGAGCATAAAGTAGTTATACAATTGTGTTTTCATAGTCACCCAATAATTAAAGGTCAAAGGTGGAAGTTCAAAACAACAACCCTGCGTTTCATCACAGTTTGACAAAGAAAAGGCCTCAGAAACAGAAGGCTATATGTTCAAACCTTATCTTTACTGCTTTATTATCAGTTATTTTCACTGAAGGGAGGTCTGGAGCTGCAGACCCAGACCTGGGCCCCTCGCCTCGCTGCCTGTTCGCTCTGAGCCTAAAACAAAAGGAGCCATTGTGGAAACGGTGCAGCTCCAGCCAGTACTGTTATTTCAGAGCAGATAAACCAGACAGCTGCTCAGACATCCACCGAAACCACCATTAACCTTTAGTCTCTATTTCACTTTATGTACAAAACAAAAAAAGGTAATTATTCTGATATCAAAGCCATTTATATTTGTATATGTAGCTGTATATTTAAATATTTGTCTGTGAAATCAGACCTCAACAAACCAGAGCCGGGTTGATATACAAGAAACAATGGAACAGAATTAATTAAATACCTGGAATATATTAATGTTTTCTTGATGATGAAATAGGTTTCTTGCTGTTTCACTGTGAGCCTCACTGGTTAAACAGAATCTCCAAAAATGTTGCTCATTTACTAGTTTTTTATTTTATTTGAAAACAAATGAAATTGTGTTTTTGCAGAATTAGCTATGGAACTATTTATTTGCTTTTTTTATTACACATGATTTAATATTGCAAGCCTGAAACCCCTTATGTAACGCTAGTCTATATATGACACAAGCGCAAAAACTTGTGTTTTATTTGATAATTCTTGGACTTTTTGTGCATTTTTTAACCTATAACCCTATTATTAATTAGCTACAACTTTCATTTGGGTCTGATATAATATTGCAAAGGACTGGATTTTGCCCCTGAGCCTTAAGTTTGACAAGTTTGGCTCAATTCAGTGCTGTACCTAAAGACAAAAACATAAATGCCAAAAATGTTGACTTTAAAGTTGTAATTTAAGTTTTAAATGTGTTTTGAAGTCACCACAGTGAACTACTACCACATAACATCCCTTTGTTTTCTGTCTAGGGCTAAAAGCACAAAAACATGTATAAAAATTTGAATTAGGGTTTTATTTGCCATTTAAATACTGGCCTTATGTACTTAAAGTGTATTATAAACATGCTTGCTGCTCTACATCACTTTATGACCTCTTTGTTCAGTGGCTGTTTGAGGCTTATTTTTCTTTACTACGCGTCTCGTCCGAACTCTGCACTCGTCCTCTTAGCGGCAAATGGCAACAGAGACTTAAAACTCTGAATCCAATTACAAGCTCCAAAGCCACAAGTGCGTGCTCAGCTTTACGGACCTCCAACAACGAACCCTGGGGGGAATCCAGCGCCTTTCACTCACATTTTACCTTTAAATATATGAACCCAGAGACATTTTGCTTCACAATATTCACTTTAACGCCTCCAAAAATGTATTAGAAGGCGTTATAATTGTGTCGAAGCAGGTTTTATTGGTCGATTTTGTCATTTAATTAGAGTTTCCCCCCTCGGAGCTGCCATAATGGTACAGTCCATGTTGCCTAGGTGAGTTGACAGCGCTTAGTGGGATATCAGCAGGGTCCATTGTTTTCCTAAGCTTTGCCTTTGAGTGGGCGCTGCTGCTGGGACTTTTTTAATTCTTTTCTTCCTGTGCCGTCTGGATATGTTTACAAGATAACAAGGCAGTTTAATTCTCAGGTATTTCCTCTTTTGTGTTCTTTCACTTTAGTAGATCAGTGAACTTTAGTCTAGAAGTCACTCTAAGGTTTAGAAGTGAATGATATTTCTATTTAAGGATAGTTTATGGCATCATTAGCACAGTTTACTCAAATTAAATCTGTGTATTTGCAGTTTTTGAAGCGTCTTTGAGGTAAATTATTTGTTTAAGTAGTTCCAGTGGAATAAGGTCATATAATGGAACCTGATGGAAACTAAATGAGTGATGCAAAAGTCTATATTTTAATGCATATTGAATTTTTCCTTTTCATTTGTTTATTATAATGTGATTTGGTTTGTTTTTGAAGACATTTATGTAACTTTTAATAGTATTTTGTTGCTTCTTATTGTGCTTTTGTTTGTATTATTGCTAGGTTTATGTGGTATTATGGTATATTACTTATAACAGTTTATTAGTGTTGTTTACCTACTTATTTATGCCATTTGTACACTTTTATACACAATAAGATTAATTCATCACACAAACTAAGCCATGTTTTAATTCATAGCCTTTATTGAATGGTAGTCAAGGTCATCTTAAAGCATAGAGGCCTAAAAAATCACCACAACAAAAGCATTAAATTGATTTTGATGGTTTCTTGACGTGAAACAAAGAGACTAAACCATTTTTGCTCCTGGTTTGACAGATTTTTCCACAAAGTAACTGAGTTTCAGGGTGAAAAAACACACATTATTAAACCAAAACACATCATTTACATTACAACTAGTGTATTTATGGGATATTTATGGGCAGTTTAACAATCCCATGTAAGTTTTGCCACAGCTTTTATCTCTTTTAGTCTTTTAGAAGGTATACAGTCTGAAAAAATGAACTGAATGACATTTAAAGATGAAGTGACCGACTGAAGTTTGTGCTGTTAGGATTGCATTTGTCATAATTAATAAAAAGGAGTAGACCTCAAACATCCAATAAAACGAGCCATTGACCTCAAACCTAACCTACTGAGCTAACAGACAGCATCCACAGCACATACATACAGCAGTGTTCTCTGTTCTGATTGGATAAAAGGGGACGGGATACCAGGAAATGGATTCTCTGTTTGCAGCAGACTCGCTATTTAACCATTATTTTATCACAAATACATCACTTGTGTCTCCTTTAATGTTAATATCAGCTGAGACTGCTTTTTAAACCAGACTAAATCCTAGACCAGGTTTCCTTCTTGAAGTTTATAATAATCAGAGTGTTTCTGCTGCTGCTACTCCCCGGTGAACTGTTTGTCCGGCGGCGTTGGAGGCAGCGGGAGGCGGTGACTTTGGGATAAGCCCAGCTGTGATGACTCTGGCAGTTTTCTTTGTGTCGGGACGTTCGGGACTCGGCTGTGGGAGATCAGTCCACAGTCTGGCTCTCGGTGTTTGGACTCCAACGCTGAGAGGAGTTGGTGAATCAGCAACAAAATGAGGGAGGCGTCTGAGGGGGACGAAAGGTTAAAAATACGAGGATGAAATCAAGACTAAACAGGAATAAGCTAAGAATAAAGCAGGACTAAACCCAGGACTAAAAAAAGAGTAAACAGGAAGAAACCAAGACTAGACTTTGACCAATCCAGGACTAAAAAAAAGATTAACTCGTGTCTAAATCCAAGACAAAAGATTGACTTCATGACTCACTGTATTTGCCAAAAATAACCCCAAAAACGTGTAGTAAGGAGCTACCTTTGGGGATTACACTGGGATTGAGTCCAGGGGGCGGGGCTTGTGTCCTCTGTGTAATCTGTGTTTGGGCTCGTGTGGCCTTCAGGGACACCTCAGAACCTTAAATGTGAATATTATTTAAAATGAACTAGGACTAAATTTAAGCCACAGCATTGAGCTTTTGACCTTTTAATAGCTTTATTTTACAAGTATTGAGCAGATTTCTTTCAAAAGTGATGATTTCTAAATAGTTTACTTGACAGCGCCTGAATATTTTCCCCTTTTGTCATCCGACTTGTTTGTGGAAAGTCACTGAAGTCAGGAGTTATCGTAGGTGACAGAAAGCTGGGTCAGCGGCGTTTGAGTTTCTCCGCGTTTGTCGCAGAATGAATCGCGTCCGGTTCATGTTTCCTGGGACGGATATCTGTGACGGAGCAGCTGTGTCAGACTCACAATAGACCCTCGGCGCTTTACAAAAGGCCACATTAGCATTTCCTTTGTCCAGACACTTGTTTTTGAAGGAACGTATCTCTCACTAAAAGAGCAGAGAGAAGAACGTCATGGCAAACTACTGTGAGATGTTTGAGTCTGGCCTCGTGGTAAAAGTGGCAAAAAGTGTTGTATTCATTTAGTATAATAAAAAATATATTGAACCAAGCATTAAAGCTGCAATAAGCATGATGTAACCCAGACCTACATGAGGACTTAACCCAGATTGGACTGAGGAAAATCCCTTTCTTCTGGGGAGCCATATTTCAAACATGACACAACTTGAACCTGTTGATTAAATGTAAGAGTTTTGTTATTTAGATGCACCACAGTTTGATTTAATGGTGTTTGGATGATTTTGATGGAAACTGCTATACAGACATTGTGAAGCCCTTCTTCTCCTGCACTTTTATTTTGAAGGTATTTATTTTAAGTTGTTTGTGTTATGTTTTAAGTTAATTAGACATATCCATAGTGTCATTTTCATCCAGTGTTACTGACTATATTCTGTACAAATGTATTTATACTGTCCACAAAGGCATGTCATTGTGTCGTATTTGTAACGTGTGCAGTGAGATTAAAGCAGAGCGAGTCCAGTGTGTGACTGAGACCCGTGGGAGATGTCCCAAAGTGAAGTCCTGTTTCTGATGAAGGAGGACGGAGAGAAATGCCTCCTACATTCCTCAGAGACAGGAATGCAGCAGCTTCAGCTCGACCTCTGTCTCATCGAACCGAGGCATTTCACTAAAGCCTCGTTTCGCAAAATACCACACCTTTCTTTACTTCAGGGGGTTTTGGGAAGAAAAAACAGGACTAAAACTGGATTAAACAAGGACTAAACCAGACGTAAACCCAAGACAAAAGCTGGACTACATCAAGGACTAAAACTAAATCAGGTCTTAGCAGGAGTCAGGGCTGAATCAAGACTAAACCAGGACCAAACCAAGACTAAACCAGGACCAAACCAAGACTAAACCAGGACCAAACCAGGAGTAAATCCTGGACTAAAACTAGACTTAAAGGGTCTAAACCAAGGATAAAAGTAAAACTAAATCAGGTCTAATCCAAGATTTAACTAGGGCTAAACCAAAAATAAACCAGGACTTAACGATGTCTTGATTCTGGACTAAACCAGGACTGCATTTAGACTAAACCTGGGCTAAATCAAGACTAAGCTCAAGACCAAACCAGTATTAAACCAGGACTAAACCAGGAGTAAACCTGGGACTAAACCTAGACTTATAAGGACTAAACCATGGACTAAACCACCAATAATCCAGGATGAAGGCAGGTCTGAAAACTGAACCAGGGCAGTTCCTTCCTCCTTTGACCTCTCCTCCTTGTGTTTCTGCTCCTTCGCTCGGTGCTCGTTCAGAGGCTAAAACATGGTGGACGTGGTAACTCCCGCCTCGATGCCGTCAGAAACCGAGGTCCGCGTGGCCCGGAGCTTCCTCACCAAGATTTTACGGAGCTCCATGAGGTATCTTCAGTCGCGGCCCGGCGTCGTTCACGTGGTGCTCTGTGGGCGTCGTGATTAGAGTCGATATTTAAACTGTAGCTGTGTTTTTTGTAAAAGTCTGGTGCTTTTTTATTTTATTTTTTTGAGTTTATAGACGGTGAAAGAACAGCAGATGTAAAAAAAATGCAACATTACAGTTTATTTCCACTGTTCTTTTACTGTCTGTGTTGATTGTAGAAATATTATTAAGTAGTTTTAATAATTTAAGTGTTGTTAAAGTGTTTTCTGTCTTGTGATTTTTGTGGGATAATGAATTATAGCTGAATACATCACAGTAATTTCATGTTTTTTTTTCTTTATGCTTCGAAGGAGGAACCGATTCAAAGGGTATGTGTCGTATTTACAGTGATCAAACAAAAAACAATAGAGGAACTAAAATGACGGGCGCTAGTTTTGTCAATTGTATCGTTCCCTAGAAAGTGTGGAAAATACTAAAGCGAGGATTAATTAACATTTTAATGGAGCAGTGCAACGAGAAGAAAACAAAACCCTTTATTTGTCCTCTCAATGCCTCTATAATATATATTTGACAGAAATAAACTTTTTTATTTCTTCCTTCAGATACAGTTTACATCCTTTTAATGCTATTTTTGTAGTTTTCTTGTTCTTCTTACATTAAATGGGAAAAACCTTCAGTCACTTGGTCTGAGTTTTAAACTGACCTTGGTATAAACTGTGGTATAAATCCTGCTAAAGAAGATAAAACCCCAGATCTGAATAAACTGTAGTGTTTCTGCTGGTTTTCAGGAAGAATGGCCCGGTCTCTCGGCCTCACTCCTGGCACTCGTCGAAGCTGACGGAGGAGGACACAGGGAAACAGGCCTGTCCGGCTCCAGTGTGGGAGCCCCAACATGACGCCAGGTAGGTTTCTGTGACAAAAACTGTCTCTGTGTTCTCTCATACAGCGTCTATACAATGGGTTTTTTTTGTTGCTGTTCACTCTAGGCCCAAAGACTCAGCTCCAGACGAACAGATCCAGCGCCAGTCGTTAAGCGCCTCGTTGAACTCGGTGAAGACCATGGAGCGTCTCGAGCGTCCGTCTCATCCCTTTCCTCCGGGACGCATCTCTCCGACCAAATACGCTCCCAACGCCGACGCTCTGTGCCCCAACAAACGAGAGACGGGAATGAACTGTTTCACGGGCGGCTCCAGTCCTCCCGTCCACGAGGCGCAGTGCAGAAAAGGCACCAGCGCAGAGAATATATTCTTCAAAGGACTTTACGCCGATAGGGGGCGGTTTTTGGGGAACGGAGGCTGGGACGGGGCTCGTTTGACGGAAGAGCAGCCCATGTCTCGGCTCTCGGTTGGAGGACGACCTCATGTTGGTCCCGTTTGGCAAATCCCAGAGAAAAAGAAATCCCAGTCCCCGCCGCCGCCTCTTCCTCCGTTACGAAGCGACAGTTTCACAGCGACAAAAGTGTTCCCGTTTTCAGAAGGGCCGCAAAAAACCCACGGACGATCTGTGGAGCATCTCACAGAGAACAACCTCAGAAATCACCAAGAAAAAGCGGCAGAGCTGAGACGAAGCTTCAATCCGCTTCCGACAAAGGACTTGCCTCATCCCGGCTCCGCTGCGGATCTCAATCACAACCAGCTGCATCCGAATAAGCACTTTTCACTGTCGAGTAACGACGTCAGACAGTACGGCCCTCTACCTGTGCATCAAAGGCAATACAGCGACGAAAGCCCCTTGTATTTAAACACAAGGACTGTCTCCAACACTAAAAGTCAAAGTGTAGGGAGCTACTACCGCAGTTTGCAAGATCTGCCCACAAATAGTCGCAAACAGCTCCGAAATACTGCTGTAAATTCAGTAAATGTTGACAATGAAAGGTACGGCAAGTACTACAGAGCAACATCAGATTATAAACAGCTCAAAACAGACAAGTCTCACTGGATAAACAGCAACGATGTAGGTATGAGTTTGGGCTTTAAAGCTAACATGAAAGCAAAATATAGTCTACCTCAGTCTCAAACGCCTTACGGAGAAAATAAAGAACGAAATGGTCAGTTTGAAAATCAAGAGGAGGCCTCAAAGCTAAAAGAAGGACTGTCAAATGAGATTAAAAGGCATCACGAGCCAAAAAGGCAGCAAGATCCATGGGTTCCTCAAGAAGATCACAGGATATCGGCGCAAAAGACACCTCTGCTTCACTCTTTAGCTCAAGAAAACCGGACTCTAGCGACGGGAGCGAGTCAGGACAGCGAGTCTACGACGAGTGGGAAAATCAACCGGAGGAGCGACCGTTACGCCACGACGCTCCGAAACGAGATCCAGCAGAAACGAGCGCAGCTGCAGAAAAGCCGGAGCGCCGCGACTCTGACGTGTGAAGCCGAGGAAGAAGAGGGAGAAGACTGGAAGTCGACAGAGACGTCTAATACGTATAAAGATCATCTGAAGGAAGCACAAGCGAGAGTTTTACAAGCGACTTCATTTCAGAGACGAGATTTAGAGCCGCTCGGGCCTGAAACAGCTGTCGTGAAACCAAACGGACGCGTCAGAGGAAGAAAACGCTTCCCACTGGCCAAAAGAACGCACTCTTTCTCAGAACCGGACAAAATAGATAAAGTTGGAGTCGAAGGGGAGCATCAAACGGGATCTTTCGTGGAACGGAGGAAGTTTACTGAAGCAAAACCTGCATTTTCTAAACCGATATCGAAGTCCAGCCTCGCCGCAAACTCGAACACTGAACCTAATGAGACGGAAAAGAAAAATACTGAAGAGGAGGCGAACCATGCACCGGGACAAGAGCAGGTTTTATCGGAGCAGCAGAGGCTCGGGACGTTCGCCGAGTACCAGGCCACGTGGAACAAACAGAAAAAGTCGACGGAAAACAAGACCCAAGGCAGATATCACTCGGCAGAGAATATACTCGACGCAGAGTCTGAGGAGAAGACGGTGTGTGTCCACGAACGCTCGAGATCCTCTCCTTCTGCCGACTTCTACACAACCGTAAGAATAGCTTTAGTTAACTGCATAAAGTCTATGTGGGATGTAATTATTCACAAAAATATCACTTTATTCTCTTTTAAAGACCTCTCTTTTTATGGTTTCATAAAATACTATAAGCGAGTCTAAAGTCATAATGGACAGTGTCCTCCGTGACTCTTAATATTGTATTTATTAACTTCTTATTGTATTCATTAGACATTGGCCTTTGGTTAAGTATTCAAGCAAGTAAACAAATGATTTCATGCACTTTTCTTATCTCATTTTTTCAGAATACTCCTTCACCGTGGAGAGAAGTGACAGTTCAGCAGAGCACTTACACCAGGTAACAACAAACTCTCTGCTTCATCAAATATAAAACACTTTCAAATAATAAAGTCTTCAGAGCCTGCTCCAAGAAAATACATGTTTAGACCAGCTGATAGAAAATCCAAATGAATTTTACGCTACAATTTATTTTTTATTTATTTGATTATTGCCAATAGACGTACAAAAGGTGTTAAAGCAAGTACAAAAAAGTGTGGATTGGACGAACTCTGGTGAAAACAAGAATCAAACCACACTCTGGAATAGGCTTGTCTGAACAAATACATAGAACAAAGAATGTAAAATACACTATCTTCAAGTAAACAAAGCAATGACCTCGTGCCACAGATGTTTTTTTTGCTTTAGGTTGGTGTCTGCCTCTTACAGCTCCTGCTTCGTGAATGAAAAACATAGCATTAGTTGTTTATTTATTATTTATTACTTAAAACATGAGCGGAACTTTTGGTGTGAAAGAATAAATCCCTATATTACAGTAAACTCGTGCCGTAAATACATTTTTCTCTAGTTTTAAATGTTGAAAGATGTGGAAACTATTCCTTATGTCACTTGTCAAGTCTCTTTAGTATTTTTCCTATTTATACAAACACTGAGCCACTGACCCTGCCCTGAACTCTCTGACCTCTCGTTCTCGTCACAAAAATGTAGAATCTGTTTCCTCGCTGTCATTTCCAAACAAACACCATTCTCCAGCCTTATCGCATCACGTCGAGGTGATCCTTTTTTCCGAGAAACCTGCTAAACCCAAATCTCCAGAAACGAGCGTCGTTCTGTGAGATTTACGACGGGTGTGGGTTCAGTATCACTTGCTGCGGACAAAGAGCACTTATCTGTGGCCTACATGATTTCCATTTCTGAGGCCAAACGCAGAAATTAATCCAGGGCATTTGAGTTTGTTTTTTTTTCGTGGAGGACCTCAACAGCCTCAGGGAAAATGACATTTGAACTGTGAATATCAGCAAATCTTTACTTTCTACGGTTACTTTTCAGTGGGTGTGTTTGGATCAGGTGACATTAAAAGAACAGACGTAAAAATGTACTCTTTTCAGTTAAAGGCAGTGAATAAGAAGAATAACAAGAATGAGTCACCCCTAAAACATAAGTTAAATTAAGACGGTTCTTGGGGATCTACAACAGTTGGAGACTAAATCTTATTATATTGATTATGTGATAAACATTGAGTTTACTAAATAATTTTATTAATCTAGAACCAGAACAGCATATGAGACTAAAGCAGGACTAAACCCAGAACCAAATTTAGGACTAAACCAAGGCTAAACAGGACTAAATCAGAACTTCGATGCTCAAAGGGGGTTGACGTGTTGCAGTTTATGTAAATGAAGGTCTAAAGAAACACTTGAAGCTCCTGTATATTTTAATTTGGGCTGATGTTTGTGTTTTGTAGAGAAGCAGCTGAGAGCAGAGGTCACCCTCCAGACCACAGCCCACAGTCGTCACAGTCTCTGCCCGGGAACGAGTGCCCCGTCCCGGCCGACCACAACCGCAGCCCGCTCCCTGCTGCTCCCGCTTCTCTCCCTGAACCCACATCCTCGTCGCAGGAATCCCCAGACAGGACGACGTCTCGACCGGAGCCGGCGCCGGAGCAAGAGCTGACTCCTGCTGCTCAGAGTAAAACCCGCTCCCCTTCACCGCAGTTCGCTCCCATCAGACTCACGGACAAACCTCCACCAGCGTCCGACGACTCCTCGCTCAGGTAAGAGGCTTAGCACCGGCCGCCGTTACGTAAAGCTGTCCACTCAAGAGGCTTTGAGTAAAGGCTGCAGGTAAACAAGGACAGGAAAAGACCTTTTGAACCAGAGACAGAAGAAAACAAGTCCATCCAAACCATAGGGACAGCTCTCAGTTCAGTTTAATGTGTGCTATATCTGTTTATACAGAACTGTTTTATTCAGGTGTGGATATAAAAAGTAAAGTAAACTGTAAAGCCTGTTTACTTTTATTAATTTACAAAAGGAAAAGTGAAAGAACAGAAGATAATTCTAAATTAAATCAATATTTAGTCTGAGTTTGTCTCAAAACAGAAACAGTTTGAGCAGTTCCTCTGTTTCAGTTTGATCTGGACTAAACCAGACCAGACTGGACTAAACCAGACCATGTAATCCCAGACAAAACCAGACCAAACTGGACTAAAACAAACCAAATATTGATTTGATTCAGGATTTAAGGTCTCCTTTCATTTTGTAAACTAATACAAATAAACATACTTTATAATCTACTTTTTATATCCACACCTGCATTAAACCTTTGCTCTTTTGTGCAGAGGTGTATTTATGAAAAAGTAAGCGTTAAAAGCTGTAAATTCACGATGGCTGTCTCTGAATGAAGGGGTTTTGTGGTGAAGTTGTTGTAAAGCAGCTCTGGTGTGTGTTCTCTGTTCAGGACGGGGGGTGAGTCCTGTGCGATGACTGCGAGTCCCGTGAGGAGGGTCCCAGCGCGGATCATTCACTCCGAGGGCAGCTCCGAGCGCTCGTACCAAACCCTGAGCTCCGGTGAACACCCCGTCCTGTCCCCCACCGGAGCATTCACCCGCCCCGCGCACCTGTCCCCCTCACAGGACGCCCCAGCGCCCGCTCCCACCGGCCCCTCGCAGTCCCACACCGAGGAGGACGTAAAGAGGGAGGAGCTGGCGCGGGACATCATGGGGAAGGACAAGTCTCTGGCCGAAGTGTTGGATCAGAGCGGCAGGAGGACCACCATGGACCTGATGGAGGGACTGTACCCCGCTGAGGAGGGGGCCACGCAGCGACGCAAGCCCTCATCCTCCAAAGCTCCAGCCTCTCCCCGAAACACAGACAGGTCAGACACTCAGACCTCACCCACACCGCCCCCTAGTGCCCCTCTGACGTAGTGTTTCATGTCTCTGTCCCAGGAGAGAGGAGGACAGCGTGTCTATGTCCGCCGCAGCGTGCCTCGTCCCCAGTTCGTCCTACTACAACACCTCTGCCCCGAAAGCAGAGCTGCTCATCAAAATGAAGGACATGCAGGAGGAGCTGGAGCAGCAGGACTCTGAGGACGAGCTGGACGTCGACCTGGCCAGCAAAAAGGTGAGGGACTTCAGGGTTTTAAAAGACATTCTGGACGCGGATGACTGAGTGAATATCTGACTTCTCTCTGCAGCAAGAGTTGATCTGGAGCCTGGCGCGGAAGCTGGACGTGCTTCGAGAGGCGAGGCAGAGTTTACAGGACGACGTGGAGGAGAACGAGGCTCTGGGACGGGAGGTGGAGGCCACGGTGCAGCGCCTCTGTCAGACCAACCAGCTCGACAAGTTCCGCATGTTCGTGGGCGACCTCGACAAAGTGGTGAGTCTGCTGCTGTCGCTGTCCGGACGCCTGGCCCGGGTCGAGAACGCCCTGAACAGTCTGGAGGAGGACGCCCCGAATGAGGAGAAGGTAACACGATGCCCTTTGTCTCTAAACCTGGTCTAGACCTGGTCTAAACCTGGACTAAACCTGGTCTAAACTCCTGTCCTGCAGCACACGTTGACAGAGAAGCGGAAGCTGTTGATGCGGCAGCACGAAGACGCCAAAGAGCTGAAGGAGAACCTGGACCGGCGCGAGCGGCTCGTCTCCGTCGTCATGGAAACGCACCTTGACCCCGAGAGCCTGGACGACTACCGGCACTTCGTGAAGATGAAGTCAGCGCTGATCATCGAGCAGCGCAAACTGGAGGATAAGATCAAACTGGGAGAGGAGCAGCTCAAGTGCCTTTTAGACAGTCTGCCGCTGGAGAAGAGGCCTCTGCTCTGAGTCTGGATCTGGGTCTGAGTCTGGATCTGGGTCTGGGTCTGAGTCTGGGTCTGGGTCTGGGTCTGGGTCTGAGTCTGAGTCTGGATCTGGGTCTGGGTCTGAGTTTGAGTCTGGTCTGGGTGTGGTCTGAGTCTGAGTCTGAGTCCGGGTCCAAGTCTGGGTCTGAGTCTGGGTCTGAGTCTGGGTCTGAGTCTGGTCCGAGTCTGGGTCTGAGTCTGGTCTGAGTCTGGGTCTGAGTCTGGTCTGAGTCTGGTCTGAGTCTGGTCTGAGTCTGGGTCTGAGTCTGGGTCTGAGTCTGGTCTGAGTCTGAGTCTGAGTCTGAGTCTGGTCTGGGTCTGGTCTGAGTCTGGTCTGAGTCTGGGTCTGAGTCTGGTCTGAGTCTGGTCTGAGTCTGGTCTGAGTCTGGTCTGAGTCTGGTCTGAAGTCACATGTTGACACAGATACTTTTATAAACAAACATGTCCTGCTTGAGCTGAAATGTGAAACCGACGGTTACTCTTCGTCGTGCTGACGTCACAGGAAACATGAACATATTTAAACACATTAAACGAGGAGCATATCTCTTTGTGGAGAAGCTAAAAACGAGACAGCGCTTGGGTTAGTTTATAGAAATATCTGTAAAATGTGGACTAAATGGAATGAAATGGAATCACTTTATTAATGCGCAGACTTTTTCCTGTAAATATAATAATGAACATATTTAACGTAGCGCCTCGTTTGAACCAAACACGCTCCTTTATGTTTCCATTGACTTTTTCTTGTTTCATTTCCATTTGGAGTGAGGCTGGATATTTTATAGTTATTTATTGTATCCTTTTTGAAAAGACTTATTTAACGATGTTTATAATGAAATGATTATATGAAATGAGTTTTATCTGGATTGTCTCATAGGGACAGTTATTATATTGTAATTTTGGACAGATTTTCACTGCTTTTCTTTTGCTGAAAACCACACAGCTTTGTCTCAGGTGCAGCTTTTTCACTTTTATCTGAGGCTCTGAAAGTGTGCCTCGGGTTAAAAGGACAAAGGAGTAAAAATGTAATAATGGAACAGAATTACGGCGCGCTCCTCGGCTCTGTGATCGGCCCGTTCACATTTATGCTCAACTTAAAGGCAATAAAATGTGTTTAATTGGTCTTTCTCTCGTGAGTGTTTCATCTAGTGTTGAGTTCCCGTTATAAACTATCGCAAGACTGTAGTGACGTAAGTGTTAGATTAAATGTAGAAAATAAATAAAATAAATAAGATAAAAATAAAACACTACATAAAAGCCAGACTAAATAAATAAGTTTTGAGTTTACGTTAAAAAAAATAATTTACCAGGAAATTAAAAGCATTTTGTGTCTGAAATTCTGTGATACTGTCAAACTTTTAATACCCAAAGTTGATTTTCTGTTGATTTGATTTGGATTGTCATGAACTTTTATCATTTCACTAACCAGAACATCTTTATTAAGATTTATTTAAGCTTTGAAAATATGCTATAGTCTTAAAACATCACTAGAGATGATTAATTTTCCATTTTAAACGTTTGATCGGGTCTTTTTCAGGTCTCTTTTATTAATAATGAACTCAGGAACACTTCTATGGCATTGTTCTAATAGGTTTTGAGTTAAATGTGAATCCAACTCAAACTAAACTTTTGTGACTCTTATAAGACTTACTCAGATGTTCAGGACAGTGCTTTTGTTTTCTGTTCTGGCTGGTTCAGATATTTTATGCTGTAACTCGATTGTTTTACCTGAACCACACATTATTTATCTTTCAATCTCACATCTAATTTGACGTTTTGACTCTGGGATAGAATCATGGTCCTGGGAACAACAAAGTGAGCCTCATACAATCTTCAAAAGCATAAAACTGAACCGTAATGTAACAGTGGCCGCGTTTTTTCCTTCCCATAAACTGTCAGTCATTTACAGACTCAGTGACGAGAAGCCGCTCAAACACAGACGAGGAAGTGACCAGCCTTAATGTATTTAATAAAATCTACCGCTTGAGTTTTTCAGTTTAGAGACGACTGACACGGATCTCGACGGATACAGCACAAAATTAAAAGGTACGTCACTCGATTTCACCTTTTTTACTTCAACTTTTGCTCCGAACGGTTTATTTTAACACCCTTTCAGTTTGTGTAGCATGTCCAGCATATTATGTATTACACAAACACAAATTGAAGTTTACCAAAAGTGTCAACATTTTTCAATCAGCTTGTTATTTCTTTACGTTTTTTTCCTCTAACATAAAGTGTAGGAGTAAATAAGCAGTGTCTGTAGGCCTCATTTTATCATTTAGACACTTATTTTTCTCTTTAAAAACAGTCTTATGAAACAAGCCATTTCCTGGAGTCTATTTACACACTCCACACTTTTATCATTATACACTGCTCACTTTTAAAAACACGATCATGATTCATATCTTTATTGTATTGTCTGTGATTATTATTTCCACTTTTTGTTTGCCTAAAAGTTGAGTTTTTACTGCTTTGAGGGTACTTTTCAGACTTCATAACTCAGAGCCTTTTGAGAAACTGAAATAAAATGGTGAACAAATAGCATCCACATTCAGTTCAATGTAAATTCAGTTCAAATAAAGTCATTGTTTTACTAATCAATGCTGTTTAAACAACTATGTCTGTGTCCTAGGAATCTGAAGCGTGAAATCAGGAAAAACAACGAGGAAAGACTTGGATGAAATGTACGGACGTCTAAAAAAGTCCTCTCTCTGAAGCTCCACACTGAGACTCTGCAGAGGATTGTGGGACATTGGACACGTAACAGAAGATTTTTGGGCAAACTTCAAAACATAAAGACTGTGAGTGGCTCCTATTGGCTCACAGTGGATCATGTGACCCAGGCTAAGCTCAAAGAAACTAGGTTTTGTTCATCTTAAAAAAGTCTCTCCACTTTTTCAAAGTTGTAAGTAGGGATTAGTCCTGGTTTATATATATATATATTTTTTGGATTAAATGAATAGTCTTGTCCTTGGTTTAGTCCTGGATTTAGTGCTTAGTCTACTTTTTTATCTCCTTTTATTCCTTTTATTCTGTGTTTAGTCCTGGTTTTTTGGGATTACTCCTTATTATTGGTTTATTCTTGGTCAAGTCCTGGTTCAGTCCTTGTATTATTCCAGGTTTATTCTTGTTTGGTCTGAGGTTAACTCCTGGATTTACCCCTGGATCGTGGCATTAGTCCGTCCTCAGTCCTGTTTGGTTCTGGTTTGGTCCTGGTTTGGTTCTGGTTTGGTCCTGGTTTGGTCCTGGTTTGGTCCTGGTTTTTCTGATGTCGTACTTGGCTCACACGGCCCACGCTCAGCTCGGAGTCCTGCCTCTGGCGCTCGTGGGCTGGACTCTCGTCGCCGTGTCCTTGGGCCTGATTCAGTGGCGCATCTGGCACTTCTCAGACGTAACTTTGGTCTCGTCGGGCGTGGCCTTCGTGGGGATCTGGAGGACGTGTTTTTACAGCCACGGCCAGGTTTCTCCGGGTCTTTTGGTCATGCACTGCTCTCCCATCGGCCTAAACGACACCTTCACTCCTCCAGACATCGCTTCGGCTCAGATCCTGATGTTTCTGTCTCTTGGAGCTGGAATCTGTGGAAACGTAGCTGGAGTTTACGGCCTAAGAAACGCTTTCTTCGGAATAAAGTCTAACACTTGCTTTGCGTTTTACGGCGGAGGAGCTTTAACTCTCCTGGCGGCCATTTTGGCTCTGATTCCGTTACTGTGGAACCTGGCTTCAGTGGCGACCAATAAGGTGATAGAGTTCCCGCCGGATTTTAAACTCCCAGAATCCCTGGAGATGCAGGAAGTGGGCGGGGGCATATGGGTGGGGCTGGTGGGCGTGGCCATGCTGGTCGTCACGGCGGTGGTTTTCTGTAGCTACAGGCTGCCGAACGAAAGAAGCACGGGTTTAAGAAGCGGAGAAGGCAAAGACAACCCAGCGTTTGAGTCGTTTGAAGAGCATTTATAAAGAAAATAAACAGAAAAATGTGGACTGTCGCTAAGCCCCGCCCACAAACTCTATCAGCCAATCACATTCCTCGTAACTTCTCAAGAGACGGACTGAGAAAGTGGCTGCATTTGTAATTAATCTTATTGAAAAAAAAAAAACATAAATCCTGAAAATAATGTGAATATTCAACCTGGAAACTAATAAAAATGTCCAACTTTCACATTTTTTAAAACGGAGTGGTTTGAGTTTTGACCCTCTAAAGCTGCTGTAGTTGTAGTTTTGACCCTCTAAAGCTTCCATAGTTGTAGTTTTGACCCTCTAAAGCTGCTGTAGTTGTAGTTTTGACCCTCTAAAGCTTCCATAGTTGTAGTTTTGACCCTCTAAAGCTTCCATAGTTGTAGTTTTTACCCTCTAAAGCTACTGTAGTTGTAGTTTTGACCCTCTAAAGCTTCTGTAGTTGTAGTTTTGACCCTCTAAAGCTGATGTAGTTGTAGTTTTGACCCTCTAAAGCTGATGTAGTTGTAGTTTTGACCCTCTAAAGCTGATGTACTTTGACTTTTGACCCTCTAAAGCTGCTGTAGTTGTAGTTTTGACCCTCTAAAGCTTCCATAGTTGTAGTTTTGACCCTCTAAAGTTTCCATAGTTGTAGTTTTGACCCTCTAAAGTTTCCATAGTTGTAGTTTTGACCCTCTAAAGCTGCAGTAGTTTTGAGTTTTAAACCTCTAAAGCTGCTGTAGTGTTACCTTTACCCATGGAAGTATAAAATTGGACTACTATAAAAGCTAACTGAAGCTTCTGAAATGAAAAAAAAAAAAAAAGACATTTGTATTAGTTTTTTTTTACCATGTTCAGTTTTGTGTCACATTTTAAATCGACCCAAAACAGTTTCTTCTTTACATAAGATATAAAGGCTAGTCTTGTTTTGAAGCAGGTAAATGTTTAAATTCTAAAAAGATACATGAGATAAATGGATTTTCTTAAATATTTTATTCAAAAAAACAAACAGCTTATTGTCTGAACTTCAAACCATCTGCATCAACGACCACTCGACTGAGATCAGTGGCTTCAACTGCAGCCAAAAACCAAACATTACCAGGTTTAAACCACGAAAACTGGGCACTTTCATTTAAACTAGTGTTGTAGTCAAGACCAGAGGGGAACTAGACCAAGAATGAGGTAATTCTAGTACTGAAGTCAAGTCATAATCCAAGTCCAGTTTTAGACCAGGGTTCAGACTCACAGAGGGTTGGCCAGTTTTGATCCAGAGTGTTTTATATTCAAGAATAGAGTAAAAATGAATTTGAGACCTCTAAGTCGTCTCAAGACCGATCTCGAGAACTACAACACTAGTTTAGATCATTTTCTCCAACTTGAATTTGCTTAACACTTTTTTGAAAAACTCCTTGCATATTTCTAGCTAAAATTTTTGCCACTTTCTCCTTTTCAAATAGCCTCGTCAGCCATCGATACAAAAAATAAGACTGGTCTCTGTGGATTTGGGTTTCCAGGGGGCAGTAACAACAGATGCATAATAAACTGCCTCTGGACACAACATGAAACAAATCAGGGAGAAAACACTGCATAAAACCCGCCCCATTTTTAACAAACAGTTCCTATTGGTCCGTCAGGGTTCAATAAAAGCAAATGAATATGGCTGACCAGGCTACTTTTCCCATTTCCCCACAGTTACATATTTGCAGTTATAAATAAATGACGACATACAAAGACGAGATACATGAGAAATATCGCTCTAATACTACAACATATACAAGTAAAGCACACTTAAAATGTGACCGTAGCAGTCAATCATCAGTTATCATTATTACAAGATGGATTTTACAATTATGTCGATGCAGTTTGTTGAAAAATGGCACAAAGAGTCTCGAAAATAGGGATTCACATCGAAGAAAGCCCTGAAAGAACTGAAATAGCAACAAAAGTTCCTGAAAAAGGCTTCCTGTTTTGCACGAAATTAGCTATGACAAAAATGGTAGACAAAAAGTAAATGGGTTTGTGTTGAAATAAAATTGTTAACACCTTGAATTAACAGGGACTTTTCAAAATAAGAGCTACGAAATGCAGGTGTTGAGAACAAAAGAGGCAGAGAAGGCCTTTATACTAATTACACTGCCATTTTGTAACTAGATTTAACATTTTCATTGCATTTTCAGTTTTATTTGTCTTTTTGCAATCTCAGAAGGAGATATATGTTAATCCCAGGTGTGAATGTAGTAAAGAAATTTGTAAAATCTAGCAGCAAACCAGAGAACAGTGAACATTTTGGACACAGAACACAAAAAATACAGAGGGGCACAATGTTATTTTAACTTTGTAGAAAAAAAAGTGAAGCCCAAATGTTCCATTAACCAGAGCTGCCGTTTTACCCGTTTATTTCAGAATAAAATGGAGGAGGTACGGCTTGTGACTACGTTTGGGCTTCACTTTTAGGAGCTGTCCATTTGCTTGAGCTTCAGAAAATGCAGAATATAAGGCGTTAAAGGAGAAGCAAGTGATATATTTGTGATAAAATCAGGGTTTAATAGCTGTATTTTCAAAAAGACATAGCAGTAAATGAGGTACTGAACTCCTTTACTGCTTTTATTAATGCAAAAACTGACAGAATTAAACCAAAATGTCACTTACTTCTCCTTTAAAAGCAGTTTACTGAAGTCGCGACAGATCAACAGTGGAACGTAATAAAAGGGAATCTCCCACTGAAACGGGCCAACTCCAGACTCATTACTACATTAAGTACAACAATATTAGTTTGTTTTGTTTGACAGTGCAGTGATGAAGAGAAGCAAACCAATGCTGCAGCTTTAGTCCAAACCAGGTGTGCAGTCCGTTGAGGTGAGTAAATGTCCTAAATGTCGGTTCGGGGGATGTCTCAGACTCACAACAAAAGCTATTGCTCCATTCGTTTCTTTCCATCTTCTCACTCTTTTCCTCCTGAACGTGGAAGCCCTGATAAGAGTAGCTTTGATCCAGATGGTTTGAAAATGAACAGAAAATAATACATACAAAATAAAATACAAAATAAAGAAGGGGAAAAGGGGGTTGAATGGGGGAGGTTTAATCGTTCCACAGTCCGCCGGTCTGTTCTTGATAAACCTCGATCACGTCTTCGTCCTCCATTCCCAGCTGCAACAAGAAAAAAAAGAGAAATATAAAGTGAATTTAAGACTGAGAGAGGTAAACGTCATAGTAGCTTTAAAAGTGTGGCTTCAATGCTAGTTACAGGCAGTGAGCATAAATGTGGAGTAACCTTACAATAAAAAAGACAAAATGCAAATTAGTTCTTCTGGAATTATGGGAACATAATCACCTCTTTTGGAGTTTGGTTGTCTGCGATTCTTTGTCCTTCAAAAAGAAATCTTAACGTACTTGCTGGGACGCCCTGCAATAGTCACATGACTCATCAAAATCAAGAATGATTACATATATTAGTTAAACATACACAAAGCTGGCAAAGTTCAGGCCATTTACTGTCACCTTAAGTTGTAAAAACATTGCTATATGGTCTGTTAATAATAAATGACTTTGTAAATAGCTGCATTTCTTAGCTGTATTCACTTGTGCTTATTGTAGTTACTAATTGACCTAGTCCTATTATTTATGCTGCTAAATCAATACAGATTTCCTTGCTGTGAGAATTTAGTATAGTATATAATATTCACATTCATATCTTACCTGTCTCTGGCTGTAAGACTCCTTCAGCTTCTTTAGATGTGTCGTCATTTTCACCTTAAAGTGGATTTCACTGCTGTCCTGCAGAGGATTAGAGAGATAAAGATCCTTGAAGGACAGTTTCTTAAGCAGAGGAGACAGGACATAAACAGAAATCTTGCATTCAGTTCAATAATAAATGTCTTTTAAACTCGTACCTGACCGATCACTTTTAGTTTGATGTACTCTCCATCCTTCTTGTCTCCTCCGTCTTGGCTGGACGGTTTTGTCTCCTCCTTCAGGTAAACACGGACAAATATACACATCATTTCAAAATACTACCATTATGTTACACTGTTATAATGATACAACAGCCGTTTCCATTAAAGTATACAGTCAATATGAGCATTAAATACAAGATAGCTGCACAAAAATCCAACTGGAGTAAACACTGAACCATTTATAAAAGAGATGAGACTGGGTGCTTTTTTCATTAGTTTTTGTAAAGACTATTGTAATCACTTCTTTCTAATGTTAAAATATTAATGCAGAGCTAGTGCTGATGTTAAAACTTAAAGAGGCTGATAGAAAATGATGTTGCTAAGCTAATAAAGCAAAGCTAGGCCTGAAGCTAACAGAGAGCACGTTAGAAGCGATGTAGCGGCTGTTGGTGAGTGATTTGAGTTTTAAGTCGCACTGTAAATAATATAAAGAGTAATAAAGAGGTGTCTTACCGTGTCTGACATTGTGTTTCTGTGTCCGTTTACTGGATATTTTATTACAAAAGCTGCAGCGTTAGCTTCAGTGGCTCTGATCTGATGTTATGAAAATTCGATTCTAACAGGAAGTGACGTAAGACGTAAAAGGAACGTTACGGCGTGGAGAGTTGTTTGGGGAAAAAAACACAAAACAATTAGATTTTTATTAATCAAAATTGTGTGGGTTGTACCATTATAACAGTTATAGGAAAACATTTTTTTTTGGTTATTTTATTTCATAATATATAATACTTGTCACAAACTGTGTGTTACCATGGCAACAGAGGTTATCGCCAGTG
>CM072149.1:10483149-10573193 GCA_036850595.1 Rhyacichthys aspro
AAAGTTGTATTTCTGCAAACATATTCGGGAAATAATCATGCCCATTCAAATCAATATTCCAAAATATCTATAGGATAGTATCTACTACTGGGCAGTGCACTTCATTGTATAAAAATGTTTAAAATAATTACATCCAAATGAATGTAATGGTATTTTAGTTTAAACCCAGCAGGCAAGAGTCACCATGTCTCATTAAAAAGGCAAAAATTATTCAATTTCAGGCATTTTCTGATGAGTTTGAAATGGCATCATGTTATAAAATAATGCTTTTTGTTGAACATGTCAACAGCCATTGGCAAAACCCTGAAGCCTTTTCACATCACCATCCATAACTTTAGAGTTGTGAGTTTTGTTAAAAATCCCGACAATGTAATGGCCAAATACATGTTACAAGGTTTGTCGGAGAAAGTGATTTAGTTTGTGGTCAAAGAGCTTGGTGCTTTTATTTTGATGCCACTTCTTGCTTTCGTTGTAATTTCGTTGTGATTGTAGCTTGACGCAGCTGGAGGCAGCGCGGAGCGGAGCCGCCACAGTCACAAAACAAGGCTGAAAAGTGCAGCAAAATGGAAGATTAGGCACAACTCCGGTGTTTTATGACCTCTCAAACACCCTGACTCCCTGTTGGACTAGTCTCGACCACGCTGCGGCTCTGTCCTGGAGGATTAGCCGGGTTTGAGTGTCCACGACCGGGCCTCTTCGTCGTGGCCCAGCGGGACTCGAGTGAAGTTCGGAGCCAAACTTCTGCTTCAATCGGCGGCTGTCCGTGTGTCTCTCCGCGGGGCCCGGGGCCTCTGTCACCGGCCCTGTGGATGAGGAAGTAACGCAGAAACCTAAATAACATCCAGGTAAGTGCACATCGAGTCTCCGGATTTGTCAAAACCTTAAAATGTTTTGTTATGTCGCTTTTATGGCCGTTTAAGGAGCGTTAGCATTAGCTTAGCTTGACAACTTCCCTGTATACGGAACTCAGGTTAGCCGCTTAGCTCGCCTTCTCAGCGATGTTTTTGGTCATATTTCTTTATTTTCCATAATTTGCTTCATTTAAATCCTCATAGTGAATGTAAAAGATGTTGTTAATTCATTCTGTAGTGAGAGACAGCGAATACAAGCCTGTCATTCAGAGTTAATTATGTGCTAATGAGGCCATAACAGTGCAGTGTTGTTGCTGTCAACTTGGCTGTGACTGGTGACACTGGAGCGCTAATAGTCCACACTCAGAGCTTTTATAAACATGTTAGGTGCCTATATAATGCAATAATTACAGTCTAATTACAGTCAGTGACACTTTGAACTGTTTGTCAGTCAGGCTGCCTCATAATTTAGCAAAATAGTGGATAAGGTCAGTATTTATGGGAGCATTTCTCCTTTAACTTTAATTAGGCTTTTAGTTAAATATTAACAAGAAGTAACACCTAATGCAAAGTAATCACTGTGTAAGATATGGTTTGTTGTGCAATACAGTTTCATTTAGATCAGTTGTTAGTAGATTTCTATCATCAGTCCAAAAGCATTGCCAAGTTTAAAGACATTCATGCACAAACATCTCGAGGTAAACGCACATCTTAGATATAAACAACTTGAATAAGGAAGCTTTACATCAAACCAAAACCTCTTGAAACCATCTACAAATATAAATATTCACGTCCCACTCCTGGAGGCACCCCATCTTTGCTCTTTGATAAAACCATTTAAAGAAACTCTTACATTAATACAACTGCAAGAGCATGAGGCATATAGTTAAAATTGCAAGACAATGAAATAAAAGTTAAGCTTTTATGAATGGGAAACATGGACTAACATCTGTATGGTGATTTACAGAGTATGTCTTGATATTTCCACATAAAACAAACACAAGACAAAGCTACATGTGCAAATTCTCGCATTTTGATTAACCAACAGCTAAAAGGCTTGCTAACACAGGCCTTTATCTTTTACAAAGTTTGCAGTCACACAGCTTTTCCGAAAAAATAAGATAATTAAACATAATTCAATAAGATTCAGCCTCAGCTTATGTAACATTTGTAATAATTCAAGTGACCCTGAGGGGTTTTCCACAAATCGCTATGTAAATATTGCTAAGTAAATGTAGTTATGACAGTTTTTTGTTGAAGGTTTGTGTTTGTCTGTTTCAGGAGAAAGGGTCCCGTTGATGGGAGAGTCCTCTTTCCTGGAGTCCTGGGTCGATCGCCGTTCCACAATGATGGGTAGGAGTTTTATAGTCGTCTTTGTTCATTCATCGTCTTTGACTTCTGGTCTCAGCTTTGGCTCCTGTAGTTACCTTTTACACTGCACTGCCCTGGTTTTAATACCTCTTATGGTTTTTTGTTGCTTTGCAGATGAACAGGAGGTGCTGAACTCGATCATGCAGGACTTGGCCGAACTGCACCGCTCCAGCCGGCCCGCCATGTTCCTGTCCGATCTGGGGAAGCCCAAAGCCTCGTCGCCCAAGAACCAGGTCTGTTCTAAACCTCAGTCACACTCTTACTTTGCTCTTGTCCTATTTACTTATGTTTCTATGTCTGTTTTCGACAGAACGACGTCAGAGTAAAGTTTGAGTTCAAAGGAGAGAAGAGGTGAGACTTTGAGACAGGTTTTTTGTTTATTTGAATGCTGTCGGGTCAGATTTCTCGTAGGATTCATTAACCTTTGACCTGTTGCTTCGCTGCAGGATTTTACAGTTTCCTCGACCGGTCAAACTGGACGAGCTGAGGGCGAAAGCTAAAGTGGCTTTTGGTCAAAACATGGACCTACACTACACCAACAACGAGGTACGAACCATTTCACAGTTTTTATCAAGAAATGTCCCAATACCATTTTCCTCTAGAACATGACATGTTTCAGAGCCGTGTTGATTTTTTATGTTGTCTTCTTGTGCAGTTGGTGATTCCTCTGACGACGCAGGACGACCTGGACAAAGCCGTGGAGCTGCTCGACCGAAGCGTTCACATGAAGAGTCTGAAGATCCTGCTGGTGCTGCAGGGATCGTCTCAGGTCTGTGGGAGCAAAGACTTACATCCGACCAGAGAGAAAAGATCTGTGTCTGTTAGTTTAGTCTTTGATGAAGCCATTGTGTTGTTTTTTTAATCCAGAACTCATCGTCGAACATGGAGCTGCTGCCGTCGCACGAGGAGCTGGACAACACCGGCTTCAGGGGAACGGACAAGAGCATGTTGGCTCTCATCGGTAAGAAACTGGGTTTAATTTTCATATTAAATATTAAAATAAAGAACATAAATATTTTATAAATAATAATAGAAGAAGGGCTGTGCAAAAGGACTAGAAACAATAACAGAAGCAGCAGCAGTGTGTGTATGGTATAATTTACACACACACAGCAGATGCATGAAGCATGTGGCTAATTTGCATATATTTGCATAACATCAATGGCATGACATAGACAATAAACTGTGTGTTTTAAAAGAAAACCATCTGATGATTATTGCTGTCTTTAGCGTTTCTGCTCCTGGAGCTCGCAGCAGCATTAAACTTTACAGAAGGATCAGTGTGGTGCTGTTTGGAGAAAAAAGAAATCTAACAATTTAAAACTATCCCGTCTGGTCAGGTTCCCAGACCACAGACCGCAGCTCTCCTCCTCCCGGTTACATTCCCGACGCTCTGCAGCAGGTCGCCAGGAACGGCTCCTTCACCAGCATCAACAGCGAAGGAGAGTTCATCCCCGAGAGCATGGACCAGGTACAAACACTGATTCATTTAGAGTAGAGCTTTCTAAACCTAAATGGGACTCTGGCAGACTGAGATTGTACTGAGATATTACTTACTTTAAATGTGACAGGAGATTATGAATGTCTGTCTGTTTCTTCAGATGCTGGACCCTCTCTCGATGAGCAGTCCGGAGAATTCAGCGTCGGGGAGTTGTCCGTCTTTAGACAGCCCTCTGGACAGGTCAGAACCCATCACATATTTATACAGAATAAAAGCCTTCAAATGAATATGATCATGACCCGTCTTGTCCTTTTTCTCTTTTGCAGTGATTACCCGAAGTCCAGGATGCCTCGAGCGCAGAGTTATCCCGACAACCACCAGGATTTTCAAGGTAAAAGCTTGTTTCCTACACTGTCAACTTTAGAAATCAGAAAAAGGTGTGATGTTTAAAAGGATCACAAAACTAATTTATGTTTTGTCTGAACTTGTGTGTTCAGACAATGACATTTTACATTTTTAGCTCTGCCCCAACACTCTGAGCTTCAAGTTGTGACTTTATTGTGTTGTCTCTTATCGTCCTGTTTGTTCGTCTGCTCCAGAGTACGACATCCCTGTGTTTGAGAAGTCGGGGAAAGGAGGAACGTATCCTCGACGTTACGGCATTCCCTTCAGCCTTCAGGATTACAGCGACGGTAAATCAAAAACGGCTCTCTTTCTACAGCGGCCGGTATCTGTGAGTGTATTCTACTTTTGTCCGTCTCGTCGTCAGGGAGGAAGACGTTCCCTCGCGCTCGGCGGACGCAGGTGCACAGTTTCCGTTCCCCGGTGAGCTTCAGTCCGACGGAGCAGTCCCCGAGCACCAGCAGCGGCAGCAGCGTGTTCACCCCGGACCTGGAGGACGGTCCCACCAGACGAACGAGACGAGGCAGCGACATCGAGCCCAACGCCAGCACCGCCCCGACGCTCTCGGTCATGGACATCAGCCCGCCCAGCCGCTGTGAGTCTGGCCCTTCCATACATACATTAGTCAGTGATATTATTTTAGCAATAGATTTTATAGGTTAAGCCAGTTTTTGCTACAAATTTATATAAAAGCTGTTCGAATTTAACTAAAACCTGTTCAAATCCAACTAAAACCTGTTCGAATTTAACTAAAACCTGTTTAAATCCAACTAAAATCTGTTCGAATCCAACTAAAACCTGTTCAAATCCAACTAAAACCTGTTGAAGTTCTACTAAAACCTGTTTAAATCCTTCAAAACCTGTTCAAATCCAACTAAAATCTGTTCGAATCCAACTAAAACCTGTTCAAATGCAACTAAAACCTGTTCGAATTTAACTAAAACCCGTTGAAGTTCTGCTAAAACCTGTTCAAATCCTTCAAAACCTGTTTGAATCCGAACTAAACCTATCCAAATCCATCTAAAACCTGCTCAAATCCAACTAAAAGCTGTTAAATCCCAACTAAAACCTGTTCAAATCCAATTAAAACCAATTCAAATCCATCTCAAACCAGTTCAAATCTGACTTAAACCTGTTCAAGTCCAACAAAAACCTGCAAACTACAAACTGTTTCTATAAAAGGAGGAAATTAATGTTAAAAGACTTCAATGAAGATGAAATCTCGCATCCAAATTTTTATAAAAGCTTCCAAATGTCACCATCTTCGGCCCCTGAAAGGATTCTTATAAACTATTGTGGCCCCTCACCACTTTGAGTTTGACACCACTGACTTAAAGTAAATGATCTTAAACCTTCCTGCTCCATGTTGATGATGAAAATAACGTCAACAGAATCTCGTGTGAGTTTCAGAGTCTGCTGTTCCTCTTCTGATGGTCTCTGTGGTTTTTTCAGCTCCTCGTGCTCCGACAAACTGGCGTCTGGGGAAGCTCCTGGGACAAGGCGCCTTCGGTCGGGTTTACCTCTGCTACGACGCCGACACTGGACGAGAACTGGCCGTTAAACAGGTCCAGTTCGACCCGGACAGTCCCGAGACCAGCAAGGTGAGGGCTGCTGATCCAAAACAACCCGCGTCGCTGAATTAATACAGACGTTGAACCAGAAATGATTTAAGTGAATGAGACAAGATGTTAAAATAAATGTGAAGAGATAACAACAGATTGAGTTATTTACTGTGTGCTGTGAATGAATCTAAAACCTGGTTCCTGCGTCTAAAGCTGGATTATGTGGTTACTTTGGGGTTATCTCTTTGTTTTTAATATTCCGAAATATAGATATAACCAAATATATCCAGACAGAGGACAGAAAAACTGCTTAAAGACCAATCTGGGATAAAAAAATAAGCTGCTATTTAAAAGAGGAGAATAAAAAAACTGCAAAAGAATGGCTTTATGCTTTAAATCCACAATAGCAAGGCTTTGAAAAGTGTCTTTTAATAATACATTTCAACAATTGCCGTTCATTTTTTGTGTCTCCTGCTGCTGTTAAACCACATATTCTTGTTTTTTTGAGGGAGGAAAGCTGCAGAAACATCACTAATGACACTTGATCTGTGAGTGAACGGAGCAGGTACTGATAGTTTTGTACTGTGTGTGTTTTCAGGAGGTGAGTGCGTTGGAGTGTGAGATCCAGCTGCTGAAAAACCTGTGTCACGAGCGGATCGTTCAGTACTACGGCTGTCTGCGCGACTCCACGGAGCGAACGCTGTCTATCTTCATGGAGTACATGCCTGGGGTGAGTTCACTTTAACCACGGGCTTTATTTAAACTGAAACCGTCGTCTTTGACATAGTTTTGTTCCTTTCCGTGACCTGTTCAGGGCTCCATTAAGGATCAGCTGAAGTCGTACGGAGCTCTGACAGAAAACGTGACGCGGCGATACACGAGGCAGATTTTGGAAGGTGTCTCGTACCTTCACAGCAACATGATCGTCCACAGAGACATCAAAGGTCTGGACGCATTATTAAACAACTACTACATTGTGTTTTTTATCATTGAGCAGTGAGTGATGGTAGTTTTTTCCCGTAGGAGCGAACATCCTGCGAGACTCGGTGGGGAACGTGAAGCTGGGAGACTTCGGAGCGAGTCGGCGGCTGCAGACCATCTGTCTGTCGGGAACAGGGATGAAGTCTGTGACCGGGACGCCATATTGGATGAGCCCCGAGGTCATCAGCGGAGAGGGCTACGGCAGGAAGGCTGACATCTGGTACAAATATACTCATACTCCACTGACAGAAGGCTGTAGACCACGAGTCCCATACATCCTTCAGGTTATTTAAAGTGATATAGAGAAAAATAACATCTCAGTTCAATTAAACGCTTGATTAATTTGGAGAAATATCCACAGCTGTTGGTGTTTATGCCATTTTCGTCCTCAAAGGCCTTACAGAGGGAATAAACGGATCTAATTTATCTGTCTTTATCATTTCCTGAGTCACGAGCCGCCCACAGAGTACAGCACAATGATCAGGAAACTGGAAACAAACTGTTTATGTTGAAACAGATTTAGCTTTATTGCTATTTTTGACAGAATGAGATTAGCTGTAGATGTTTCTCTGTCTGTGCAGCGTCTGTAATGAGGTAGGGTACATCTGTAGTCTGGCCGGCTGTACCCATTCACTGTAAAATGTCTGTTGTTAGATTTTTCAAACCCACATCACACAGACGGTTGGTTTTGCTGATGCTAATCGTATTAGCAAAGAAGGACTGAAACTAGCAGCCTTTTTGCCAATAAACTAAAGTTAAAATGAAACAAAACAGTATCTTTGCCATCAGAATTGATATGATTTACAAAAAATGCTCACAGTGAAATATTGCTCTGAGAAAAGCTCCATGTAACATGTTCTGAACAGTTCCATCGAGAAGTTCCTGTTTTATGCACTTTGTTGAAACACTTTCAGGTCTGACTGAAAGCTCTTCGTTGTTTTCGTCCTTTTTAAGCTGTCAGTGCATCCTTCTTACATCTTGTGTCTTCCTCAGGAGTGTGGGCTGTACTGTCGTGGAGATGCTGACGCAGCGCCCCCCGTGGGCAGAGTTCGAGGCCATGGCGGCCATCTTTAAAATCGCCACGCAGCCCACGAACCCCGTTCTGCCGCCGCACGTGTCGGACCACTGCCGAGAGTTCCTCAAGCGGATATTTGTGGAAACGAAGCAGCGTCCATCGGCGGACGAGCTGCTCAGGCACATCTTCGTACATTAACGAGAACTTTTAAACCTGAATCTGCCCCGAACGGCCTTATCCCCTCGAAACACGTCGGACCAGGAGCGGCGGGGTTTAGGAGGGAGGGGTCCTTCTGCTCTTCGGCCTGTCACAGTTTATTACCAAACATCTTCAACGTTAATATACAGAGTTAAATCTCGTCTTGATAATTAGAAGTATTTGTGAAATAACTGTAATAATTGTGACAGGCCTCTTTCCTCGTCTCTGTTTGTCTGAGACCGCCATAGAGAAGATATTTTTTACTTTCCCTGCAAGTCGCACCTTAATTTGACCTGGAGGAGGCCAGCACTTCTCCAGAAAAATCAGAAAAGTCTCCTCTTCTTCATTTTTTGTCCATGTTTGATGTTTGTGTGATTGTCTCCCACTCTTTTTCTCTTTGTTGTTGGACCTACTCCCATCTTGCTGTTAAAACCCAAAAATCCAGAATGTAACTCCTGCTAAAAACCTTAGAGCTGCTAAAAGAGGAGGAAACCAGACGCAGAGAGCACTTATGGGGCTGTTATTGGAGGAAGACTGTTTGTGTGTAACATTTACGCACAGATGTTTTTCTCTAATGTAACAGTCCCGTAACACTCCGTTAAATCCTTTAAATTAATTTTATCTGCTTCACTTTTCATGGATGTATTACTAGAACTGAGACCTGCCTTTGACCTAGATGCTAAATCCCCCTGTGGACACTTGAGGTACTGCAAAAAGGTACTGTGACTCAAAAATACCAAAATAATAACTAGCAGCTTTTTAAAATGGGTTGAACTGGGAAGGATTAGGGGCTCTAGTGCAATTAGAACATGAGATAACCTAGGAATAAACCAAGGCTTCATCCAGATTTATGCATTTTAATGAAAGGAGCCTCACTTTTGCGTTTTTTTTTAAGTGAAAGCAAGAAGTGGCGGCCATATTTGATCCGTTTCCAGTTCCAGTAATGCATCCATCTCCACTTCCTGCTTCTTACGCTCATTTTGACGTGTGCCTTTTCTGTTTTTAAACGCAGTGTACGATCGAACGAATGAGTCTCCGTTTTGCCTCATGGACATCTTTTTTAAAAAACACAAAAAAACAGACCAACTGCCTTCACACCGTTTGCCCGAATCGAAGCTGACTCAGTTCACACACATTTCTGCCTTTGTTTACTTGATTCACAGATGCTTTGGCCTTTAACGGTACACGGACAGAGTTAATTCATGAAATGGTTTGTTTTTTATCATCTGTAATGGTACAAACGATGCTGTAAACAAACCCGACGCTGAAAGACAAGAGGTTTACAGCCGATCGGTCGTACGTCCAGCTGCATGACGCTGTTAAACTGATGGTACTTAAGACTTTTTCAGACTGTTGGCTCAGATCTATGCCTTTATTTTACATTAAGGCTGGGCAATCTTACTTAAAACATCACATTTTTCTTCTCCGGCTGATTTAAATGTTCCTCCAGAGAAGAAAAAACAGATTGTTAGGATGTCAGAGCTGATTTCGGCCCATTTCATCCTTCTCAGAAAGCTCAGGCGTCCGGAGGTTTTAGACAAAATTGACCGTTATGAATTGATCTTTCTGTAAAACTGCTATCGTTTCTTTTATTTAAGCCCTTTTTTTTGCCTTTTTTGAGCAGCTGAGCAGTTTCCATAGATCCAGTCTCACTTTTCCAGCTTCATACACTCAGCTTTTTAAATTAATGATCATATATTATGCTCCAGCTCTTCTGCCTCATTAATACAGTGACATGCTGCCAGAATGAGTGAGAAACATTACATTTCTGCTATAATTCTGGCCACATTAGAGCCTAAAACCCTCAGATTGTCCAGCCTTACTGTCTTTATTATGTTTTTTTAGCAGCTACTTTTAAAACACTCCAGTTCCCTTCATTCTGAACAAACTCATTCACAAACGCTCATCACTTTTGACCCAAACGCTCCGATGTTCCCTCTCGGCTCTCGTCGCAGCTCCGTTTTTTAAAAAGCCAGATTAAATCCGCGTAACTATGCAGCGCTACGGTAAAACCAGACCGCGGACAAACAAACAAACAGCATTTTTCCTCGTTCTTCGGGATGTTAGTGGACAGTTTTTTGGTTGTATTTTCGCGGAGGTCGAGTTAGAGCCTCCGTTAGCACTGGTTAAACCTTAAATACGCACTACCATTATGCACTATCTGACTCACTGATGCTTTGTCATGATTCCTCCACTTTTTCTTTGCACATTTTTTTTATTTGATGAGATTGTGTTGTATGTGAGATGCTACAAAGTGAGGACCAGTTTTTAATCGAGTGAGGACAGGCTGCCTTCGGATTTTCTTTACTTTTACCTCTTTTTGGCTAAAAACCTGAGGTAATCCAATCTATTGAAGTCTATTTGAAGGTTGAGAGTTCCTCCATTTTCATAAAAAGCCTTTCTTGCCTTTTTCATTACAACTGCGTCCTCACAAAGGTTTTGAGCGAGTAAGACTTGAATGTAACGTGTCGTTTTCACCGTCAAATGGCGTCCACTTTGAAAACGCCAAGACACACTTATTGGTACAAGTTCTCTGTCTTTGTGTGAGTGAGTGCCGTAGACGGGTTATAAACATGGACGTAGCAGCGTTTGGTGGATTGATTACGCTTATGCTGTTCCAATGAAAGGCCCTAAAAAGTAAATACGATTGGAGTAAGTGTAAAATGAAATTCTAGTGCAGAAAATTGGGCTTTATTCTTTAAAAAAAAAGAGCCAGGTTGTGATTTTGACTGATTCTTATTGGGTAATTGACTTTAAATTAAAATTACAACCTCAAAAACAACACTTAAAGTATTTTCCAAGTAGATCTGTGTGCTATTTTATTTATGTAAGCATGAATTAGATATATTTGTAGCTATGGAATCAATAAAGTATATGTATACTAAATGTGGAAAACTTGAACTAAAACAGGGCCAAAGTAGGACAGAAGCTGCACAAAACCAATAAGTAAATTTAGGAATAAATAAGACTAAAGCAAGATTTTGTTTTTTCAGGATTTAACCTGAACTATTACTAAAACTAGGACTAAACTTGGTCAAAATAAATCTAAATGTAAAAATAGATTAAGTACTAAACCAGGACCAAGCTAATTCTTAACAAATCTACAAAATAAATGTAGTATTTTTTTTAGCTTAACCTGCACTAAATGGTACTATTCACTTAAATACTTAATAATGAACACGTTAGAACAATAATATCAAGCGTAACTGAACAAAACTCATCAAAAGCAAAAAACTGATAAAGGCCTTTACATAAAAGTGTAAAAGAATTTGGACAAAGACATGTGGCTGTGTCCGTGTTTAACCCGTCTCTGGTGTGAGTGCGTTTGTGTGATCTGCCTTTGAGCGTATTGACTGTAAAAGGTGACTAAGAAAAATAATTATGAAAACTTTAAAAAAATATATATGTACAAATGTATAAAATGACAAATTGTACCCTCTTTTTTAAAAAAGAAAGTACACGTATATATATATCCCATGTTTGGTCTGTGTCTTGTAAAAGAAGCCATGTTTATAATTCTAATTGGTTTGTGACCAATGCGCCTGTTTATATGAGATCTGTATATCAGTGGTACGCATAATTTTTTAATATATATTTTTTATTTTCTTTTTTTAAATGGGAGATTTATGCATGGTTGTGTCCTGAACGACCGACGCAGCACTGCATTCAATGGTTCAAATGCTGTTTTGTTTTTTTTCTTCGCAAAAGTCTGGAGTATTGCTCTGTGTTCATAATGACGACAATTATGACTATGATGAAAACAATAAAATATATTTATTTCCCAGCTCAGCAGTGACAGTATTTTGTTCTCTCTCTGTGTTTTTATGTTTCATGCAGCCATATTTTTGTCTTGTTTGAATGTCACTGCAAAATGTAGAAGCATATTGTTGACAAACACAGAAATTGTTTGTGATTTTGCTTAAAAAACTGAAACAAAATAAATCTAGTCAATAAATATCCTAAACTTGAACGCAAAAATGTTTGCTCAAAAGGAAACATTTCTATTTTTACCAGATGACTAATAAATGTTAAAACCTGAAGCTGTTTTAGATGCAGTAATGCAGTGTAGCCACACGATGGCGCCAAACACGTGTAAAGCAATTATGAAAACTAGTTTAACAGGTGTGAAAGGATTATTACATGTTTTTAATGTTTTTAACCCTTTTGCCCTCCTCAAATTTAACATTCACTTGACACCTTCGTGGCAAAAATGTACACATTCATATTTTTTCTGCTTTTTTTCTTAAATTTCTCAAACCACTTCAGAAAACTTAAAACTATCAGATATTAAATAATTTTCAGGATTTCACCCTTTAAATGGTAGTTCAGTAACATGAAATATTTCATTATTTATTACAAAAAAAAAAAAACACTCAAAAACGTCATTATTTCCATAAAATAAACAATACGGGAATAGAACTTTGGTGCTGATTAGAGCCTTGGATGTGTCAAAGATTAGCAACAAAATTGATTTAACTGCATTAATATTTAGAAATACTAATGTATGATGATTTTATAGTAGTTTTTTGTGCGCCTAGGTGTCAAGTGTTAATTGGTGTAAAATTGGATTTCAGAAATTTCACTAAAAAGAAAAGTTAAAATTCATGCCACAAGCTGGAACACAGGCAAAACGATCTACAAATCAAAAAATAAAAAAAAGTTGAGAAAAATGTACAAAAATGCTCGAGAGAGTCATAAGGGTTAAAAAGTCATTTCAGGACCAGCCTTTTGTGGGAAAACAAGTACAGAACAGGACATATCTTTGCGACACAATCCTTTATTGAAACTATAATTAGTAAACAGCAGGCGTTACTTCTACCTGGAGGTTTTTATTTGTTTTATTAGGTTTGTAGAATTCTGTAGGTCAAAATATTTTTAACCTTGATTAAAATCTGGGCTGTAATTGTAGGTAGGTGTGACTCTATTTCCCAGAAGTCTTTGCAGTAGCTCCATTAAAAGTGCCACTTTGACTAAACACAGTCAGTGTGAGTTCAGTCCGTGATCCGCGGTTCCGCCATGAGCCCAGCGGCCTCAGCGGCGAGGGCCATCCGCCTCTCAGCGCTCGGATCCCGGGTACTGGCGCCAGTCCGACTCGGTCCCAAGCTGTGGTCCGGAGCCTCGGTCGGTGCCACGGACTGCAGGTGTCTGAACGTCCAGGCGGCGACTGAGGCGGCCGCGGCGGGGAAGCTGAAGAGCATCGATGAGCTGCCGGGTCCGAGCTTTGTTAAAACTTTGTACTGGCTTTTGTTGAAGGGCTTCGCGACCAAGAGCCATTTACTGCAGGTGGGTGCCATGGCAACGGGGGCTTCGCGGGCTCGGGCTAACGGCTTCAACGGTCCGAGCTAAAGTTTAGCTAAATGCGCTTTAAAAGTTATATTTTCGTGTTTTTAAGCACTTACATTAGTTTTAGCCTGTTAAAACTGTACGTAATATTTTTTCTAAAATTCATTAAAGTTTTGACCAAAAGTTACTAGTTTCAAGAAAAAAAGCTTGAATGCAAAATATGTAACGTTAGCATTTTATAAACAAAGCTTGATCCACTATTTGTCCAGATTTTTATGCTCATCAGTGACTAATAATGAAATGTAGTATAATGTGTAGTAAATGTGGGAAAACTAAAACTGAAACGGGCCAAAAAAGGACAAAACCTTGACTAAACCAATAAGTAAATTTTGGAATAAATTAATTAAACCTGAACTATTACTAAAACTGAGACTAAACTTTGTCAAAATAAATGTCATTGGTCAATAAAAGTGATTTTGATTATGTGAGGATTGTTTCCCTTTTCCTAATGATACCTTTAACCAAGTCTGGATTTACAGAGATGCAAAACATAGTGAACATAGACGTGGCCTCTTCTCTGACTGTACTGTGATTAAAAAATAAAATGTTTTATTTTAATCCATATGCATGGATTTAAATATCCATAATAATTATAGACAGTACAAGGAAAGTATTGTCCTGTTTTATACCCCTCAGCAACTGAACACTATCATCTTCATCTAATTCAACACAAAATTTTACTTAATTAGATTAAAGTATTATGTTAAATTAAACGATTTCTGTTCTTCTATGTCAATATCTTTTGTTAAAGGGAAGTTGACAGACATACTTTCTTTTAATTTCTGCATTTTAGTTTTTGCTGCAGAACACATCTTGTCAGTGAAAGTGCTTTTACTAAATGTGTTTTAAATTTGCTTCTCTATTTCTCAGGGTTTGCAGAAGAGTCTGTACGGTCCAATATGGCGTTCGCGGTTCGGTCACTTCGACATTGTGAACGTGGCGTCTGTGGAGTTGATCTCGCAGATGATTCGACAGGAGGGTCGTTACCCGGTCAGAGCCGAGCTGCCGCACTGGAAAGAGTACAGAGACCTGAGAGGACAGGCCTACGGGCTGCACGTCGAGTGAGTAATCATTATCAAGTTCTGGTACGGGGAGTTACAGGGGAGTCTGTATCTTTGCTCTGTTTGTCTCGCAGCACGGGGCCCGAGTGGTACCGTATCCGCAGTGCTCTGAACCCTAAGATGCTGAAGCTGCAGGAGGTGGCGGCCTACGCTCCCATCATTCACCAGGTCGTGGAAGATCTGCTGCAGTGGATCGAGCTCCTGAGAGAACAAAGTCCGGACAAAACCACTGTCTCTGACATCACCTCAGAGCTCTACAAGTTTGGGTTTGAAGGTTGGAGAATATTATAAATAAGACAAAGGTTTGTTTAGGAGAAAATCTGCTGAAACCTGTCGAGCTAACAAACATCCATGATGACATGTTACACTTAAACATGTCCTTGTTTTTCCAGACATTACATTAAGTGACAAAATGTACATGAAATACAATGTTTTAGATTTAGTTTTGTCAAATTTCAATTCAGTGAGTGTAAAGGCAACAGAGAATAACATGCATGATAATGACAAAAACTGTTTTAGGGAATACTCACGTAGCTAATCCAAATAACACCTTTTCAAATCCATCTAAAACCTGTTCACATTCAACATTAAACCCAATTTAATCCAAATTAAACTAGATCCAATCCTTTCTCTTTTGCTCAACAATCTTTAACAACAATGTTCATTTAAATATGCAGCTATTTTAATCGTAAAATGTCATTCTCTTTTAGTAAAAACTCTATATGAAGCTCTATATTAATGAGAGTCTGGTGTTTTCGAAGGCATCTCGTCGATCTTGTTCGAGAGGCGTCTGGGCTGTCTTCAGGAGGACGTCCCCAAAGACACGCTGCGCTTCATTAAAGCCGTGAACAACATGTTGACTCTGTCCGAGACCGTCGTCCTGTTTCCAAAATGGACTCGCAGCTTCCTCCCGTTCTGGAAACGCTTCATCGAGGCCTGGGACGAGCTGTACGACGTAGGTACGCACCTGCAGGGTAAACCGAGATAAACCAGGACTAAACCAGGTCCAAGGACTATATTAGGACTTTACCAGGGCTGAAATAGGTCTTGATTAGGGCTAGACTCAGGACTCAACGAAGACTAAACCAGGACAAAAAGGGGTAGACTAAACACTCAATAAACCAAGACTAGACTATAACTAAACCTGGATCAAACCAAGAAGAAACTAGGACTAAAACCAGGATTTCAGCCAAGACTAAACGAAGACTAAACCAGGACTAAACAAGAACTAACCCAAGATTAATTTAGTTCTAAATCAGCGCTGAATAAGGCCCAAAGCAGGACTAAATCAAGAAAAAAACTAAATTGAAGTTAAACGTAGAAAAACCGAGGTCTATTGTGACTCAGACGTGTTTGTTCAGCCCAGACCCTGATCGACCGGAGAGTGGCCGAGATCGAGGCCCAGATTGACAGCGGAGCTCCCACCGACGGCTTGTACCTGACCTACCTTCTGTCCAGCGACAAACTGAGCCGAGACGAGGTCTACATCAGCATCACCGAGCTGCTGCTGGGAGGAGTCGACACGGTGAGGGTTCAAAATGAGCCAAATGAGCTGCTAAAGTGACAAAACACACTCTACGGCCAAAAAAAGAAAAACACTCCTATCTCCAAATAAAATAAAATGTATTGTTTATGGATCCAACATCAGCAGCTTCATAAAAACAAGTTCAAATCCATCTAAAACCTGTTCAAATCCAACTAAAACCAACTTAAACCTGAAAAACTAATTCAAATCTATCTTAAACTTGTAAAATTACAACTTAAATCTGTTTAAATCTAATAAACACTACAAAAGGTTGCTCAAATCTATCTTAAAGTTATTTAAATGAAACTAAAACTTGTTCAAATCCATCTAAAACCTGTACTTGTGGAATAAGAATAAAATCAGAAGAGACTAATGGAAAAAGGATGAAGATGAAATGAAACAGCTTTTCTTTTCTTTACGCCATGAAAACCTGTACTTTGTGACAAATTTAGATTTCTGAATGAGATAGAAGCTTTTAGGAGCAGAATATCTGGTTCTGATCTTAAAAACATTGTGGCTCATGTCCTTGGATCTAAAGCAAAAAAGAAGCCGCCGGGACATTCCTTTCCTTGTATCTTATCACCGTCCTGCAGAGAACAACCGTGAGCCTTGAAGTTTGATGGGGTCTGTCCTTGGTTTTCAGCCTGAAAAAAGTCAGTTCCTCAGGGCAGGAACCTCTCTTACTTTTTGTTTTTGAAGAACATAATCTCACATTTCCTTCCTTATTTGCAACACAATTACTATTAATCACACTAAACAACTGAAGTGCCCTGATCTGGAGCCAGTTGAAAGTCCGTTCCCTCCAGAGACAGTTTGTGAGCAAAGTATAAATAAAGTCGGTCACGGATCCCGTCGAGCCACATTCCCCGTTTGTCGAGGCTTGTCTGAGCTCAGAGCTGCTCCGAGGTGTGTCTGGAGTTTTCAGCAGATTTAAAGAGACATCAGTGGACTTGGATCAAAAACTACAGACTGTTTTGGGAAATCAAAGAGACAATACATTATAGTTTAACGTTATGTCTTTGGTCTAGAGCAGATATGTCTAAAGTCAGGCCCTGGGGTCAATCACAGGACGAGGTGAGATTTATGTGGCCCTCAGCTTCAGAAATAAAATACTGTTTATGGCTCCAACAGCAGCAGCTTTATGCAAACAGGTTCAAATCCAACTAAAACCTGTTTGACTCCATCTAAAACCTGTTTGAATCCATCTAAAACCTGTTTGACTCCACCTAAAACCTGTTAATTACTTAATTAAAATAAGTGCTAAAAGTTTGCTAAAGGTTCAGTCTATAAAGAGGCAAATAGAACAAGTCAAGGCATTGTCACGGGCACACTACAGAAGAATGTGATGTATTTGTGATTAAACAAGAGCTAAATAGTTGTATCACTTCCAGAACAGAGCTGGCAGAAGTTATAGTCATTTACTATTCACTCCTCTGGGCAATTTAGATTCACTAATTCACATTTTAATATCTTTATAAAGACCAGTATAATTCTGTATAAGTACTCTGTGTAAGTACTCTGTGGTTTTACATTTTGTTGCTAAACCTCTTCAGAGGCTGAAAGACTGAAAAGACAGTGACTCAATACGTCTGTGTTAAATGTGAAGAAAAAGTGAAGTAACATTTCCTTCCTTTAATGGGATTACAGCAGATTACACCTGGGTTTGTTCTGCTTTAATCGTAGAGAAGATGTATTAGAATAGAGATTAAATTCAGATTATTCCTGAGCCCTAAAGTAGAAGCTCTCGAGGAGGGTCTGCTTCTCGACGGCTGTTTAAATCCTGATTCTGTTACATTCTCTGCTGCCTTTGTTTTCTCCAGACGTCCAACACTTTGTCCTGGGTGTTGTACCATTTGTCCCGGGACCAGAGGGCTCAGGAGCGACTGTACAGCGAGGTGAACGCAGTGTGTCCCGACAAAAAGCAGCCCTCCGCAGACGACCTGAGTCAGATGCCCTACCTCAAGGCCGTTATCAAAGAAACGCTGCGGTGAGAAGACGACTAACCTGTCTATTTAGTGTTCAGTATTCAGGCTTTCAGATCGAGCTGAACCAAAACGGTAAGATATTTGTGTTTATAAAGGTCTGCACTTTGATATTTCTGCTTCGTGTTTTACTTTTGGATCATTGTGTAAAGCTATTCTGTGGTTTTCTCATCTGTATGTTTTCTGTTTTTCAGTCTGTATCCAGTTGTTCCTGGAAACGGACGATTTGTTTCTGAAAACGAGGTGATACTGGACGGATACTGGTTTCCCAAAAAGGTATCACTGCATCTGTTCATCTTCAGTACAGATTGAGAGGCAAATTCAGGGAAATCATGGCATATTTTAGATTAGGGTCCTTGATTTGTGCATAAACTATCTGAGGATGACTCCATAAAATAAACAAAACCCAATACATTGTTGTGATGAATGTGTAACGTCTCTGTTGCAGACCCAGTTCCACTTGTGTCACTTCTCCGTTTGTCACGACGAGGCAGAGTTTCCTGAACCGGAGCGTTTTCTCCCCGAGCGGTGGCTGCGTCCCGGGGTAAACACGGACGGAGCCTTCAGCCGGTCCCTCCCCAGCGTCCAGCAGCACCACCCCTACAGCTTCATCCCGTTCGGAGTCGGAGTCAGGGCCTGCCTCGGGAAAAGAGTGGCCGAGATGGAGATGTACTTGGCTCTGTCCAGGGTCAGAGACACACCCCGAACCCGCCCGGATCTCAGAGAAACCAGGCCCCACTGAACTTTGACCCGTGTGTTTGTTTTTCCAGTTGACGCAGCATTACGAGGTGCGTCCTGAAGATGGAGCTGCGACTGTGGAGCCCAAAACCAGAACTCTGCTGATCCCGGGGTCGCCCATCAACCTGCGCTTCCTGCCACGAGCCTGAGGGGGGCGCTCACTCCACCTGTATCCATTCACCAAACCCACTTCTGTTCTTCTGATTCTGTTCCTGTTTAACCATCGTTTACCTTCTCTCAATAACTCAAGATAAAGCTTAACACAGAACGGTTGGTTTATGTTGCAAAAAAACAAAAAACTCAACTGTTTTTTAGGTTTTCTTTAAACAGAAAGATTAGATTTTTCTGGATTGAAATATGCACTTGATTGTCTCCTAAAAACTAGAAAAATAGAGCTCAACTTTAGCGCCATCGGTCTGATATCAGAATAAAAAATAAAACAAAATTAGTTTATTATTGTTCTGAACTGTATGAACTCAAAGTCTAGTTTAATGGAACCAAAATGGCTCCTTCAGGTGGGCTCTTTAAAAGAAAAGACAGCGCTACAAAGGCTGTAATGACGTCAAATATGAACCAGAAACACATCTGACATTCTCCTCAAACTAAAAATTGTGGAAATGTGTGTAAATATACTAAACGATCTTTTTGAATCATGCTTTTGTCTTAATAAATCAGCTTGACTCTTGTTTCATAAAATGTTCGACACTTACGCACTTTACTGAGTCTCTTGAATAAATCTTGTGAATTAACTTTGTAAATGGCTTTTCTGAAACTCTAAATAAACATGTAAAATGGTTTTAAACATGGGATAACATCTTCTTATACATATATACAACTTATAATTGCAATAGACTTCTTGTTTTGTTGAATAATCTTGTGTTTAGGTAGAAATTATGGCAACGTTTAGCAGTACTTTTCAGGTAAGTCATGTTATTTTACTCTGTATGTTGTATGTTAAATTATAGGAGGTGTATTTTTATGATTATGTATGAATTTTATTTGCATAGAGTACATTAGAATGACCAGTGACATGTTTAAGAGTTGAATGATGCCTGAAAACAAACGTAAATGTTCATTTTTCCTACTTCAATCTTTACCAGGAGGGGTTTGTGTTATTTCCATCCAGTAGAGGGCGCTGTGTGTATTCGTGCCTTGTGTTTTTCATTCCATCAGATCCACAGGCCGCTGTTTATTGAGAACAGGTTCAGACAAGTGTCATTTTTCCAGCGGCGTGATCTGTCCCACGCGCCGTGTTCCTCCTCCACCTTTTCCTCCATCTGTCGGAGACCTTTATATGCGCCATGTAACCGGCTCTCTCTCTCAGTCTGTGCCCTCTCAGTGCTTGTTTTTTTTTTTTTCCTCCTTCCTTTTAGTCTTCTGGATCCACCGCCCAGCCCTGCACCGCGCCGACCCGCAGCTCCACGCCGAAATGAGCGCACCGTAGAGCGGATAGAACCCCGCCGAACGTCCGCTGGTTTGGACCGTGGTCATGTGAACGCGGAGCAAAGATGATGATGATGAAGATGATGGAGGTGAGTGCACATACACACGCGCGCGCCGCTGTTTCTTTTGTCTCCGGCTCGCACGCACACGCACCTGCTGTCACACGCACGGACTTGAGCCAAGGGTTTTTTATCAGAAAAAGGCCCGTTGCGCGTTTGGATGAATCGGGGTCAGGGGCGCGTCGTGGAGGCTGTGATCGTGGCTTTGGGACAGAGTCAGGTCCAAAACGAGTCTTTCCTGAGCGTTTGAGGCTGTGACCCATTGAAACAAACACGTTATCAACCTAAATATTTGCATTTGAATGTGTTTTGGACGCTGTGATTTGATGAAAACCTTCTAATGGGGCAGAGAATGTGTGTCTGTCAAGGATTAGCTCAATCAACCTTGTAACTCTGACAAGATGGAGCAAATTTGGAGGAAAAGGACATCCACTAATGCCTTCTCTAATGCTTCCCGGCTCCACAAAGAGACAGGGATGTAACCAAGTATGTTTCTAGTCTTATTTTATTAATTACCCTCATGTGTGTTCCCTCTGTGACTGTGGTTAGCCAGGCTCCTTTACATCATGTTGTATTCATTATTCATTAAGTTCACAGCTACTTTACTGCTCCCAGTGTTAATCATTTGTGCTGTAGACCCTGGATAAACAGTGCAGTATTTTGTAAATGCAGTTTTGTTTTATACAACAGGCCCATTTTAAAATATGTCTGTTTATTTAAATGTGTTTCCGTTGAGGATATTCGTCCACACTGAACACACTTGCACTGATGGTGGTTTTTAAAGTTGTGGAAGCAGTTTTTAAGGCTCTCACAGACCACTTTTGACGCCTCTTTTTGTTAAAGCGAGGCGTGAATGTGTCCTGACAGATCAGACACGTGTGATGGATCTCTGTGGAGTGTGAACGGCAACGAGTCCCGGCTCCTTTGGCACTCACATGTGGTTTTTTTTTTTTGTTTTGTTTGTGCAGGAGGCTAATGATGATCACGTTTCAGATCAGAGGGAATGTAAGGGCAGATCACACAGCAGGAAATACGCTTTATATTTTCTCTAGTGGCTCAGAAAGGGAGAAGTTAACTCTCTCTCAGTCACACATTCAAAACTGGACGAGTGCTGGCGTAGCATTTCAGAGGCATGTGTAGTTTTACATATTCAGGTGTGAACAGTTGAGAATCCAGCGTCCAGTACGGCTCACGCTCTGCTGACTTCAGTGTTTTCTCAGATACAAGCTGAGTTTATAAGGGTTTCTTCAACATTAATTGGCTCTGGAATCTAAAAAAGGCTCCGGCTCGGTGAAACATACAAGACGTGAGTGAGTTAAAGAAGAACTGACTGCTTCGTGACGTGTTTGGATGTGTCCAGAGGTGAGCTTTGTGCGTTTTGGCTGTGTTTGAAATGAGACAGAGCCGGAGGAGACTTCACATCCACCGGGTCGACACTCGCCTGGGACGGACCCAGCAGTGAGCTTTGAGACAGAAACTATTTTAGTAAATGAAAGAATGAGCTAATCTTGTGGTAGAGTCAGGAAGTCGTTCTCCTGACTGCGGAAAGTCAGACCTTTCTAAACTGTAACAAGGAAGATGAGGTAAAAAATGTGGTAATGTTCTTTTTAAATGAGTGGTTCAAGAAAGAAGAAGAAGGAAGGCTATTCAAAACATGAGAAGTTAAAGGTGTATGGACAAAAAACTAGTTATGAAGTTATTAATAAGAAAAACAGTTCAAATATTTTTAAATGACTTATATTAAACTAAAATATCTGAAACTTTCCTCCTTTTACCGAGTTCCCGAGGAGCACCTGAACGCACCATTCCACCTGTGTTTCTTTTGCCCTCGTCTCAGTTCACTGGGGTCTCTCTGCTGTGGGATCATTAATATTCGTCTGAGCGCTCCTCAAAGGAAGCAGCAGACAGTGGGCTTTAGACTCACTGAAGGCACTTTGTAAGAATCAAACTGAAAAACCCTGATTTTAAGATTCACTTTCAGCATTTTCCCGACATTTCTGTTTTTAGGCAACACCGAGATGAATGTGGTTCTTTTTGAGTTTTGTGATAGTACACACTGTACTCCACATCTACTTAATTAAATAAGTCCTCAAGCTAAAACTGCTTTTGACAAAATGTTGAAAACACTGCTCTTCTTTTATCGTTGGTAAATGGAGTAAACAGACTGAGGAGACATATTTTATACTTTTTTGTATTTTATTCTTATCTTTTAGCGTCATAATGTCATATAATGTTTGAGAATTACGTGGACTCTATCAAAAGGGCCTAGGATATGTTATTTTATTCACCTTTATTATTTTATTTTGGATTTGCAGTCTAATAATAAAGTTAGGAAACAGACAAAACAAAAAATAGAAAGACCAACACACAGTAGATAGTTTAACGGTAAATAAAAATAAAAGAACAATAGCAATAATAAAAACACAGACCTGTAAAAGTATTCACAAAACTAAACAGCAGCATAAATACAAATAGTTATGAGTGTGATCAAATGAATAGACAGGAATAACTATTAGAGTGCAGTTATTTATTTATTTTACCGTTTTGTCCATAACATCGAGGAACAGTCTGCTTTTAACTCAACTCCATCTCATTATGAACCACATTTATGACCGAGAGCATCTGCTGAGCGTTTAACCTCAGACACTGTCTATAAATATCACCATCATCTGTCAGACAGAAACATGGGTTAAATACCACCTTTTGTTAGTTTCTGTCCTGTTCAAACACTTACATATTGAACCATATTGTGATAAATAACATGTATAGCACACATTTGGCCCTTTAGCTGCACACAGAGCCTCAGTAAAGCGGTGTAAACTCGTCTGTATGTGACTGTAGTGGTTTATCAGGATTGTGAGTGAAATTCCGGTCACATTTTAATCGTCTGCGGCGTTTTTTTCTCCGGACGAACCGACCGTGAGCAGCAGCTGCTAATCCCAGAGCGTCTGTGAAACGACACAATTATAATGAGATTGAACTGAATCCTGCACGAATCTGGATTAACTGCCTTTTAGACCAACTCTCTGCATCACACTGGACTCAACCCTAACCCTTGACTCTGTCCAGTGAACCCTCCTGGATCTGACCTGTCATTTATCAATACATTTCTCTGATTGAAACACGTGACAGATCTGAACTCACGTCACGTTTGTGCAGCGTCCGCGGTCCGTATTGATCGACATGTGCAGAGGTTATCCTCATTAAACACTGACTGTGTCACTCTCTGTGAACCAGACACGTGTCAGAGCTGACAATAATCCATGTGTTTATCAGGGTTTCCATCCTTCACAGACCTTCTATATTTACAAAAAACAGAAACTAACCCTGATACAAGCAATAAGTTATTAAATACTTGGACATTCCTGAGGACAAGGACGTGAACTTGAATGTTGTACAATGGCATCGACTATGTCAAGCAAACACAACATTTCACTTAGAAATCACTATAAATTCTCTTTAAACTGCATCACTCATGGTTTTAAATGTACAATTATCAACAAATGGTGATATATGTGAATATGATTTAAAAAGTACTTAGTTTAGTCCTGGTTTAAGACAAGGCTTTTATGTGGTTTATTCCTAGACTTTGGTCTAAGTTTAGTTCTGGTTTTAGCCTTGTTTCAGACTTTGTTTCAGACTTTGTTTCAGACTTTGTTTCAGACTTTGTTTTAGTCTTGTTTGGTCCTGATCCAGGTATGGATTTAGTCCTTAAACAGCTCTGAGTTTTATTCAGGTTTAGTCCTGATTAAGCCTTGGTTTTAGTCCTGTTTTAGTCCTGTTTAAGCCTGTTTTAGTCCTAGGTTTATTCTTAGTGTAATCCTTAGGCTTTGCTTAAATTTGTCGTGGATTAACTCCTAAATACTCTTGTTAAACCCTGACTTAGTGCTTCAGGCTTAGTTCCATATGTTTACTCTTAGGGTTTGTCTTGAACTAGCTCCAGATTGTGTTTAGTCTTGGTTCTGTCCTGGTTTAGTCTTTGTTTTGGTCTGGTTTAGACCAGATCCACAGACTGAAGAGCACTTCTGTCCGTTATTGTCTTAGTTAGTCCTAAATGTCTCTTTTTCTTCCTGGTGTAGCCTGGGTTTTTGGTTTAAACCTGGTTCAGACATGGGATTTCTTCATGTTTTCTCCTGGAGTAGTCCTCATTTCACATCTAAGACGCTGAGTTGACAAAGATAAATCCTTCTAATATTAATAAATCTGTCAGGCCTCATTATCACAGACTCTGCCCTAAAGCTCTTCTGTATTTGGCGTCTGATCACTCACTTCTGACTCATTTAAATCCACAATAACAGGGTCATTAGTTGTTTTTTTGGTTCAGATGTTTGTTCTTGTTGTTCAGACTGATCTATCGTGATTGGAGGAGCAGTGACTAACCTGTTATGAGGCCATTACGTAACACGAGTCGGTGGGAAGCAGCTGGTGTTTCTCTGCCGCTTTGACACTGCCTTTTATGCTTTGACTCCTCCACGTTTTGTTCACATTTAATCTCGGTCTTTAGACGGAGTTGTCGTGCGTTTAAAGGAGAAGTAAGTGGGATAAAATAAGAGTCAAACAGCTGTTTATTTAGAGTCTGTCCCATGTCCCGTATGTTTTACCTTTTCAGTCCAAAATAAGGATCCTGTTGGTTTAACATCAAATATCAGCCAAAACTCATGGCATCAATGCAAATTTGAACTGCAACTCAATGTTTTGCAGGATATGTATGTGTTTTGCTGCAGTATTTGTCTGTTTTAGTCTTTTAGTGGGTATACAACCTCAAAAGTTACACTGAACAATGCTTTAAGTTCCGAAAGCTTCAGAAAAACCAAAAGTCTTCTTCTACTGTTTATTCCAGCAGTATACGGCTATACCCCCAGCCTCTAGGATCTACTCTGCTCTTTATTCTAATTAAATCTCTTCTGGGATTTCCTGAGACAAACTGCTGCACAGCTCAGTGTTAACGTGTGTTTTGGATGTTTGTTAGCTCAGTAGGCTAGGTTTAACGGCTGATTTTATTGGATTTTTGAGGTAAATGAGCTTCTGTTGCGCGTTACTTCTTTGAAAAACACAAATATAACTTAAAAAACTGACAAAGTGGGCTACAATCAATCCTTTACTTTGCCTTTCATTCCAAAAAAACTAAATCTAGAAGCATTTCCGCAGCAGAATGGACCGTAACAGACATTAACCTATGACATATGAGTTGTTAGACACAGACACGTTGCTTCAGTGCGTGGCCTCACACGTGCGTAGCCGCTCTGTCGTTTTTCCGTGGGCCTCTGTATCATTTCCCTCGTCGTGATCCGTCGTGTAATCGTCACTGATTTTTTTTTGGCGTCGGTCGGACTCTGACTCACGGCGACATGTGGCTCGGTGCTGCTTCTGCGAACGATCGCGTCAGACGAACAGCAGTTCACTTCAGACTTTCATTCAGCGTTGTGGAGGAAACGAGGAGAGTAGACGGAGAGTAGACGGTGAACTCAGGTCAGAAGGTTCAGAGAAGGCGACCTAAATGAGCATCCATTCGAACGTGACCTCATCCACACCGAGAGAAAACCAGACACAAAGAGTTCACCGGCCACAGAACTCACAAAACAAGCTGCTGGCCTGATGCAACCCCTTTTACACCAGCTCCAGAGAGAAATCCACGCTGTACGCAACTCCTTTTAGTTCCCAAAGCCTTTAATACTGCATTTTATCATTTATATTGAATCATTCAGGTCAACATACGCACATATATATAAATAAACTGGTTATCTAAGGCAGGTATTACAGTAATATTCATATTTCTGTGACATTAACAAGGCATAAATCCTCATATAATGAAAGAATTGGCTGAAATAATGTAGAATTAAGGTTATTTTAGAGAAAGAAAACCTTCTCTCAGCCTTTTGCTCTTCTTTTCTGATTTAAAGATTGGGTTACGGTCTTTATAAATAATAAAGAGTCAATGGAAAACCGTGAATAAAGTGACTATTACAGATGGAGGGAAACAGATGAATGTGAGAAAGTGCAGTTGTTCGGAGATGAACCCGAGGCTCTGTTTCCGTTCGTCCTCCACAGACCTCTTCGCTCGGCTGCGTCCTTCACAAAGAGGAGGAATATATTTAAAGATAAACACATAAACAAACGCAGCGTGAGTCAGAGCGTTACGAAACCTCGCCGCTGCTCACCGGCACAGACCGAAAACAGAGGGAGAACTGGCAAAACACACCAGCTACTCATTCAGAAATTCACAATTAGACGAGTAATGTAATCCCAGACAAAACCAGACCAGACTGGACTAAACCAGACCAGACTGGACTAAACCAGACCAAACTGGACTAAACCAGACCATGTAATCCCAGACAAAACCTGACCAGACTGGACTAAACCAGACCATGTAATCCCAGACAAAACCAGACCAGACTGGACTAAACCAGACCATGTAATCCAGACAAAACCAGACCATGTAATCCCAGACAAAACCAGACCATGTAATCCCAGACAAAACCAGACCAAACTGGACTAAACCAGACCATGTAATCCAGACAAAACCAGACCATGTAATCCCAGACAAAACCAGACCAGACTGGACTAAACCAGACCATGTAATCCAGACAAAACCAGACCATGTAATCCCAGACAAAACCAGACCAAACTGGACTAAACCAGACCATGTAATCCCAGACAAAACCAGACCAGACTGGACTAAACCAGACCATGTAATCCCAGACAAAACCAGACCAGACTGGACTAAACCAGACCATGTAATCCCAGACAAAACCAGACCAGACTGGACTAAACCAGACCATGTAATCCCAGACAAAACCAGACCAGACTGGACTAAACCAGACCATGTAATCCCAGACAAAACCAGACCAGACTGGACTAAACCAGACCATGTAATCCCAGACTAAACCAGACCAGACTGGACTAAACCAGACCAGACTGGACTAAACCAGACCATGTAATCCCAGACTAAACCAGACCAGACTGGACTAAACCAGACCAGACTGGACTAGTATCAGTGTCTGGATTCAGATCTCTCACGTTCACAGACGGAGGCTCCTGATTGGCCGTCGCTGCCTCAGCGGCTGTTGCTATGGCGCTCTAAGCTGCTTTCTCATTGGCTCACAGCCGTGTCTCTGTGCGTGTCCGTCAGACAGCATCCTCTCCGCCGCCGTCGTCATGGCAACAGACAGGAAGCGGGACGAGGCGGAGGGAGCAGCATCAGCAGCGTTGCCGACGGTGATTCTGTTGTTGTTGTTGTTGGAAGGATTTGACCAGGATTTGGAACAAGAGAAGAAGAAAATGACTGGGTTTAGGTTTTTTTAGCTGCTGCACAAAACAGTTTAATCCTCAGAGTAAAAGATGATTAATATAAGGTTTGGATGGAAATCTATAAAGAGTTTGTGTGTTTGATGGAAGCCAGACAAAATATGGAACAGCCCGAAGCTATTGACATTTTTGGGGGTAATTTTTGTGTGTTTTTAAGTTTGAAGACAGTAAATCAGACCATTTTAAAGGTTTTAGGTTCATGTTAGTTGGATGACGGATGAAGTCTCCTGGATTGAAGTGAGTTTACAAAGTGCCAGAAATCTTCAGAAACAGAGGAAGACACTATTTTATTTTTAACCTAGAATTGTAAATTGTCCTCAAGTCTAGTCTATTCCCTGAGAGGCCAAAAAACCTGCAGAAACTCTAATGATGCCTTAAAATACCCAGGTCTGATCTAATAAGTGTTTTTAGAACGCTTTTCTAACAAACAGCATTAAACTATGTCCAGGTCATTTATCCTGAGAATAAACAGAAAAAGAATAGTCAAAATATTAAAAGCTGATAGCGACACATTAGTTTTGTGAAAGAACTTTTAGAATTAAAATGGATCTGTTGAAAAATATTTGATTATTAATAACAAAAGACTGTCCTGAAACTGTCCTGAACAGCAACATTAATATATATCTTGCTCCTAGAGTCAAGTGCCATAAAAAGAGCTTGAGATCTATTCTTTTTTCTGTATTGTTTCTGTGTCTGTGGTTACAGTGACGTTAGGATTTATGAGACAAAGAGCAGAGAAAGTAGAGCGAAAGGTTGTCACAGGACACGAGTCAGAGGGAAACCGAGGAGAAAAAGAGGCAGCTCGACTCATGAATTAGAGAGAAGTTCCCCCGCCGTGAGTTACATAACAAACCGACTGACCTCAAAACCTCCGGCGTTTGACTCGGAGCGAGGAAAGGGAACGGACAGCGCTGAAGGGAAGATGGAGCGTGGGAAATAACAGCAAACAGGTCACTCAGGATCGTCCTGTGTTCTCGACGTGAGCAGACTTCACAATCAGATGTTTGTCTTATTGCTGCAGGGAGACTGGCAGTTCTTTCCTTTTTATCAGATTCCCTAAACTCTGATACGGGTTTAAAAGTGAACAACACAGACAACTAAACTAACAACAGGAATGAACAGATAAAAGATAGTGATGCTAAAAATGTGACTCGATGTCGTCCTTGGAGCAGAAAATGAGATGTTGGATCCAAACAAAAAGAGCAGAGATCAAACATTGAATATCTTAGAAGTGTTTTAGGTTTATGTGATGGTATAGTATATATATGTTTGTAATGGAAAACAACCAGTCTGTCGTCGAAAAACTTTATATTTAACAGTTTTAGTTGATGCTTTTCTTTTTTCAGCTGTTTCTCTGTTAAAAGACATATTCAGCTGAAAATACACTTTATCTGCAGCTATTAAACTTCCTGGAACGTCATGTGACAAGTGTCGACCAATGGGAGCGCTCCAAGGTTTTCTGTTCCTGAATAGAGGTTCTCATCTGTTACAATCCACTAGAATAAACAGTAGATGGATCATAAAGACTGAATTACCAATAATCTAGACAATATAATAATCTAAAAGCAGGACATATTGTGGTCTGTGTATCATTTCCTTAAAAGCAGTGGGCTGTGCTTCCTGCTCAAACCCAGAACAAGAGGCTTTGATTTGGCTCCAACTCCTGCTGTTTCCAGAGCTATTAATACCTTGTGTATCTCTGTGGGTCTAAACCTGCTGTGACTCTGCCCACAGACACTTTATTAACAGACTATCAGGCTTTAGGCTCCGCTGATCCCTGGAGGCTTTAGTCTTTCTGAGCAGTGCACCACTTTGGGATAAAAGCTCTTCAGGATGAGTCTGGGACTTTGTGGCTGAAAAATGGTTCATTCAGATGCTTTAGCAACAACTTTAGTCCTGGTTTAGTTTTGTTTTTGTCCAGTTTTTCATTCAGACACAGAGCGTACCTCATTTACACTTCATTTCCATAACATTTACATCAATGGGAACAGCACACAGTACATTTTGGTCGTTAATAAAACCAATAGCCTTGCATTAAATCAGAATTACTGCAGTACTTTTTCATATTTATGTAAATCTGATTTATTTTTCTTTATAATTCTGTCAAAGACACGTTGGACTAATACATGAGAATGTGTTGAAAGACTGTGTTTTATCTTGTTTCTGATGTAAATCTGTGCTTTTCTTCTCAGGTGACTGTGTGTTTGGAGCTCCATGGCGCCCCCTGTCCGTCTCCTCCGACCTGATCTCCACTTCCTCCTTCATCTCCTCCTCTTCTTCTTCTTCTTCTTCTTGTTCCTCCGTCTGCCGTTGTCATGACGACGACCCTGGAGACGCTGGGGGTCGAGCCGTTGTCCGAGCCGACGTCGGACGGCTGCCAGGCCTCGGGCGGACGGTACAAAGTGGTGCCGTCGGTCGTCTGCTCCATGTGCTGCCTTTTCGGAGTCATCTACTGCTTCTTCGGTCGGTTCTGACGCTTTTCTTCACATTTCCAGGGTTTTAAATGGAACTGGGCGCGTTATATTTTCTTTTTTCTTTAATAATTCACACATTTACGGATCTGAAAATAACAGCACGTACAATACTAGAGGATTATTTCAGTTATTGTTCCCATCACATTAACTGTTTCTGTGAAGAAGTAGATGTTATAAAAAGTGGAGCTGGAGGTAAATGTGAAAACAGTGCAGTTTAAGATAAATGTTAAAACTGGTTAATTTCTCGGGCTGAAATCTACCAGGAGTTTGTGTAAAAAGGTGACTCTCACTGCCTCTTCTTTTCTTTCACAGAAAAAAGGAAAATACAAAAAAATAAACGTATGTCAGGTGACTAAAGGTGTTTAAAAAGCTGGAAAACTTAACATTCTGCAGATTATGATGTAGATGTGTTATAATGACCTCAGTGTGACTGAAATGTCACATATTTCTGTCTTTGATACTGTGGCTTAAAGGAGATAACGAGGCGGTCCTCTTCCTGAATATGTCTGATATATATATTTATTTCCAGGATACCGGTGCTTTAAGGCGGTCATGTTCCTGAATATATCTGACATATATATATTTATATTTATCTCCAGGGTACCGGTGCTTTAAGGCGGTCCTCTTCCTGAATATATCTGACATATATATATTTATATTTATCTACAGGGTACCGGTGCTTTAAGGCGGTCATGTTCCTGAATATATCTGATATATATATTTATATTTATCTCCAGGATACCGGTGCTTTAAGGCGGTCATGTTCCTGAATATATCTGATATATATATTTATATTTATCTCCAGGATACCGGTGCTTTAAGGCGGTCATGTTCCTGAATATATCTGATATATATATTTATATTTATCTACAGGATACCGGTGCTTTATGGTGATTTGGTTCTGAATATATCTGATATATATATATATATTTATTTCCAGGATACCGGTGCTTTAAGGCGGTCATGTTCCTGACCGGGCTGATGTTCGGCTCCGTAGTCATCTTCATGTTGTGTTATAAGGAGCGTGTCCTCGACACCCAGCTGAGCGTGGAGGCGTCGGTGGGCATCGGGCTGGGCATCGGGACCCTGTGCGGTCTGGTGACGATGCTGGTGCGCAGCGTGGGGCTGTTCATGGTGGGGCTGCTGCTGGGGCTGCTGGTGGCCGTGGCGGCTCTGGTCGGGATGGAGGAGCTGTCGGACGCCCCGCCCCGCTCCGTGTGGGTGCCCCTGGGGGTCCTGCTGGGGCTGGGGATGCTGTTCGCGGTGCTGACCCTCCAGTGGCAGCGGCTCTTCACCACGCTGTCCACCGCGGCGTTCGGGGCGGCCGTCATCACCGTGGCGACCGACTACTTCGTGGAGCTGTTCGCGCTCGTCCTGTACGTGTACGAGCGCCTGAAGGCGGCGCCGGGGAAGCCCGTGTGCTGGGTCACATGGGTCGTCCTGGGGGTGTGGCCCGCCCTCACGCTGCTCGGGGTCATCGTCCAGTGGAAAGTGACGGCAGAGGGTTACTCACACACCAAGGGTCAGTGGGACCGGGGTCAAGGGTCAGAGGTTAAAGGAGGAGTAGAGGGGTTAGTCCTGGTTTAGTCCTGGTTCAGTCTTGGTTTGGTCTTGGTTTAAAAAGGGTTTAGTCTTTATTTAAACTGATTCAGCTCCAGGTTTACTCTCAGTTTTTAGTCCTGAGTTAAGTCTGGGTTTAGTTGAGCTTTTTTCTTGGTTTAATCCTAAGTTCTGAACTGTTCTAGTCCTGGTTTAGTTTTAGTTTATGCCTGAGTTAAGACACAATTTATTTTGTCCTGGTTCAGGGTTTAGTCCTGATTTAATCCTGGTTTTGGTTTGTAGTTAGACCAGATTTAGACCTGATTTGGTTCAGGGTTAACTCTTGTTTTTTAGTCCTGCTTTAGTCCCAAGTTTAGTCTGGGTTTAGTTTAGCTTTATTCTTGATTTAATCTTGGTGTAGACTTGTATTTAGTCCTGGTTAAATCCTAAGTTTAGTCCAGGTCTAGTCCTGCTCTAGTCCAGGTCTAGTCCCAGTCTAGTCCCGGTCTAGTCCCAGTCTAGTCCTGCTCTAGTCCCGGTCTAGTCCTGCTCTAGTCCCGGTCTAGTCCAGGTCTTGTCCAGGTCCAGTCCTGCTCTAGTCCAGGTCTAGTCCTGCTCTAGTCCTGCTCTAGTCCCGGTCTAGTCCAGGTCTAGTCCTGCTCTAGTCCAGCTCTAGTCCTGCTCTTGTCCTGCTCTTGTCCAGGTCTAGTCCTGCTCTAGTCCAGCTCTAGTCCTGCTCTAGTCCAGCTCTTGTCCAGGTCTAGTCCTGCTCTAGTCCCGGTCTAGTCCAGCTCTAGTCCTGCTCTAGTCCTGCTCTAGTCCCGGTCTAGTCCTGATTTAGTCCTGTCTCTCAGTGATCATCAGCCGGCAGCAGCGGAGGATGCAGGTGATGAGGATTCGTCAGAGAGACGATCGTTATCGTCACAAGAAAAAGAAAAAGCAGCCTCACGGATCCACGGCGTATCATCCGTCCAAACCGTCTGAGCCGGCGTACCGCCGTAAACCCAACCCCATCCGCCGCTACGACACCGACGTGCTGTCACCGGTCAGACTCACCTTCATCTAACACACATTATTCAGACTGATGCACCTTTAGTTTGATTTCAATGTGTTCTTTAAAACTGAGACTGAGGAATGTTCAGACTGAATCATAGAAATATACTGTCTTTATATCTCCAAAAATAAATATTACTGCTTTTAGAGCTTCCTGGTTTAGTCCTGGTTTAGTCCTGGTTTAGTCCTGGTTTAGTCCTGGTTTAGATCTGGTTTAGACCTGGTTTAATCCTGGTTTAATTCTGGTTTAGACCTGGTTTAGTCCTGGTTCAGTCTTAGTTTAGACCTGGTTTAGACCTGGTTTAGACCTGGTTTAGACCTAGTCTGATCTACTTTTAACAAATACGTCTGTTTGTGCTTTAAATAAACTAAACATTACAATAACAGTGTACAGTGTGTCTTTAGGAAGATTAATTGTTTTATTTGAATGAGATTAAACTGTTTAAATCCAGATTTTTGTCTTCTACACATTTCTTTTCCTGATTCTGGATCTGTTTCTCTTGGTTTTTCTACAGAGTTACATCCAGAGTTTCCGGGACAGGCAGGTCCAGGCCCAGCCGTTCCCCGGGAGACTGGTGGTGGACGTGGGCTACGACTGCAGCTCCACAACGCCCCTCACCGCAGCCTCCGGACCTCAGCTACGAGTCTAACACACAAAAATCCTGAAACACCTGAACGCACCGCGGACAAACTCTCCTATAAACCAGGAAATGCAATCTACAATCAGCTCCATCTGCGTTTGATGCAAAGACTTAGGTTTGAACCAGATGTGGACTTAATAAAAGGCTGGATTTACCCACAATGCAACACTCCGAACCCTTTAGAGTCTGTGGATCCTGACTGTTCGTTTTGGTAAACGCGCACAAATGCATGAACGCACTTAACACTGAAACAAAAAAAGATATTTGTCACAATTTCAAAAAAACAACATGCCTCCTGCCATTTTGGACAAAACAAATTCTTTTTTCTGTTTTTTAAATGTATAATAGAGCCTTTAAAGCCAAACTAGGATTAGCTTTCTGTGCCATTAGGATGAAAAAACACTCCTCAGTCGAAATGGGATCGTTTTTTGGGGAAACCCTCCGTCGGTCCTTGGTGCTGGACGTTTCTCTCTTATACTTTTTCGTTTGGGTGCCTTGCCCTCGTCGGACCAGCAGAAGTGGCTTGATTTTTAAATGTGAACACAAGAAGAGGATTCATTTCACGACACACAGGGTAAAAATACAGTCTCTTCTCAAAAGGATGGGTGTATAACGAGAGTATTTACACTGACAACTCACTCTGACGCAAGAAAACCACACAAAAGCAGGTCACGTGTTCGTATTTATGTAAAAAACTCATTTTTACAGTTTCTTTTGGTGCTTTCTGTTCATATAAAAACCCTACAGCCATAAATATTGTATTTTTCTCAGCTTTTAATACGTCTCACTAAGTGTTCAGCCTGGATTTTGTGACATTGTGATGTAGATACGTGACATAAAGGGCTTTATGAGCATCAAAGCCATATTGTGAGGGTGACTTTGTGAAAACATAAAAGTAATTGTAGGGAAATTGAAGGGAAAATGTTAGATTTAATGTTATTTTATGGATCCGGTTCACTTTAGATCAAATATAATCTATGTGACTCCTCAGATCTAGATTCAAGTTAATAATAAGTCTTTACTGCAATAAGTCACATCTTTTTGTTTAAATATAAAAGTCTACAGTTCCATTTTAATTTCCTCTGCTCCTGAAACGGCTCGCTGTAATTGGACGAGGGTTTTCTGAGATTTGATGAGGTCACAAATGACTCACGCTGAACCTCCAGCTTTAAATGCCCTCGAACCAATAGAAAAGTAGAGTCTCAGCCTTAATGGAAGATGTCTGCAAAACAAGAACTGGAAAAATAAAGCCGTGAAAGCCGAGTTTATTTAGTTTTTTATTTGTATTTGGCTTAAATAAGAGAATATACAATAAAATAATAAAATAATTAGGGACAGAGTGTGATGTCTGTGTAAATATGACTCAAAGTGGCCAAAACTCCATCTGAACCACTTTTAAATCAGGTGCATCTCTTCACCTTTGACCCAAGACACGAGGAAATCACCAGTGAATAATGTGAATATTGTGTCTTTTTAAAGAGACTGGACTAAACTAAACTGCATGATCCCTGTTTTCTCTCCACCGCGTCCTGTTCCTCTGTTTTTGTTTTTGTTTTTTGACGCCATGGATGTATTAATCTGAGGCAAACAGCAGCAGAGCCACATTCTCTGGACACTTCAGGTTCTGCAGCGACTCAATAACAGGATAAAAGGCATAAAACTGGACTTTTTTGTCGTAAACTCTCGGAAAATGACGTCTTCTCAGTGAAAAACCTTCAAATGAACATAAACAGAGGTATTTTGTTGTTTAATTCTGCCCCTCTGATCGGTTTTCTCTGAGAGGGAGGCAGAATTCAGCACAACACCAGCTCCGAGGGCTTTATATTTTCCCGATGAGAGTTATTTGTTAAAAAGTGGAAAGATACGTTTTTGTGGCTCTATACTTTTGCTGCCTTTGGTCCATGGCTCTTTCTCGTCGCATTAATGTGAAATCTGTACATAAACACTAACTAACCACTTTTATTTAACCATATTATCCCCAGTTCGGTTCTGTTTCTCTCCAGTGCAATGTATGTTTGTATTTATTTGAGCGATTTATTTATTTATGTCCTCACTGTGGGCCGTGCTTTTTAAAAACATGGATAACGGATTAAAGCATGTGTCTCGATACAGCAGCGTGTCAGAGTCGTCTTTTAGCTCCAGATGATAAACAAGTACAGAGAAAAACTGTAAAATGACAACAATAAATACAAAACAGGATGTACACTCAATTAAAAATGGTTTGGAGCTTTTAGAGATAGATGATGCAAAAAACACACTATAAGAATTTAGAAATTACCGTAATATCACATAAAAGTACCTGTATTTAAATTAGAAAAAAAATTAAGAGACTAGCAAAAAAGTGATAAAAATATATTGTTAGATATTTTTTATTTATTTATATTTTTTTCTAAAAGGATTGTGCAATAAAAAAATTGAAATAGCCTTATTAATTTATTACCGTATTGTCTTTTATAATGTGCACTTTCACTTTTTTTATGGTTAAAAAAAATGCTTCTGTATTTTTTTACAGTGTGACAGGCACAAAAAAACTGTTTTTTATTTTTTGTTTTTTTTTCTTAAAATAAATCTATAAAAAATAAATAGTTAAAAAAAAAAATTTCAGTGCTAAAACAACTAAAAATCACCATCTGTGGATGGATCAGAAATACTCAGTACTCGTTATCTCCAAGTACTCATTCTGGGAAAAGAGGCTTAAGAAATTCACTTAAAAATAACCACAAACAGTTTTATATTGGGTCCACTTTCATTTATTTGAAAATGTTTAAATGTCCACATTAGATTTTTCTATATTTCTCTTTAAAACCCTCTCTGCCTTTTTACCAAACACTACCTCCTCCATAAGTCTGGACTTGGACTGAGTCTGGACTTGCTCCGGTCTAAGTCTCAGTCCCTCCTGGTCCTGGTCCTGGTCCTGGTCTTGGTCTTGGTCTTGGTCTTGGTCCTGGTCCTGGTCCTGGTCCTGGTCCTGGTCCTGGTCCTGGTCCTGGTCTTGGTCTGGACTACGACTCTAGCCACAACTTTACTTCCTCAAATAATCAACATTCAGTGACATCACTCTTTACGAAGCGTCTGATTGGACGAAACCATGAGCCTGACTTTGTCACAGAAGCAGCTTTGTTTTAAAGAAGTCGCTCTGTCTTGTTTTAAAGCCTTACAAATGGTGTAAGGAATTAAATGTAGAGGAATTACATGAACAGGAAACAAAAATAAAGTAACTGTATCCCATAAAATTTAAAAACATCTCATTTAATTTTCTAAAACAGGGATTTCTGCAGGAGTTTGTTCAGAGAAAATGATTCTTCTACTTTTGCCGCTTCAGTTCAAACTCATTCATTTAATAAAATATATAAGTCTAGGCCTTTTCAAAGCAACATAATGCACTATTTTACCCCAAATATTAGTTTTTGACATAAAACAAATGGTCCACTGAGAACACATACCTTTACATTTCAATTTAAATGTATTTTTTAAGGTAAAACTATATTCTTATGTGAGTTTGCAGCATTTATTTCCTTTATTTTGCAGGTGAGTACTGAATAATATCACTTTAACACTTTAAATATGAGTATTGTTTGTTTTAATAAATGTGATCTTGGGGCCATTTTCTGGACAGAGTTTTGGGAAACAACTCAAATTTTCAGAATTATACATATTTACAGAATCCAAACATGTTTAATTATATTTATAACAAGTTGTAATGAGATATATTTTGATAGTAATCCTTCCAAATCCTCTCGACTGGGATTTAATACATGCGTTTATTCAGTTTATCTTATTTTGAAGGCGAGGACTTGTCTTCTTGTGTTACTTGTGTCCTACTGATGCTGCGTGGACTCACTGACCACCTACAACCACAAAAACACAGGTACAGACCGTTTAAACACAAATAATTCACATAAAAGGAGACATAAGTGATGTATTTGTGAAAGAATAGGGGTTAAACATCTGTAAATATCAGGTCACAGAGTCTAGTCAGAATAAAAGCAGATAACAGAGCTTTTGGATTTAATTCGAGCTTGTTGTGACTCGCTCAAGGTTTTCTGTGACATTTCGTCCTGATTTAAATCAACGAGACACAACTTGTTTCCGTGAGAGCAAAACAAGAACGAGGACGAGTTAAACTGAATTAAACTGTGCTTGAGCTGTCATTACAAGCCCCTTTTATTCTCACTGTTTAGGAATAAAATAAAAAATACAGAAGAAAAGCACAGTAAGTGTTTAATACAACACAGTTAAGTGGATTTATGCAAAAAAAGACATGTCTTTTTCACTTGATTTTTAAGTTTTGCTTCATTAAAAGGGTTTTCTGTTAAAATACGGCACATTGGAAGCATTAATGGGGAACAAAGTTGATCAAAGTGAGAGAAATTCACAGAAAAAGAGCCTAAAAGTGTCCAGTGTTCGTCACCTCTCCGTCTCGAGTCTCGATGGTTTTAATCAGCACCGTTTTCTTGGAAAGAGTTTCAGACGAACGCTGCTGCAGCTCAGGGCTCGTCTCTGGAAAAAGAAAGACCGGATCAGGGACTAAACCAGGTCTAGACCGGGACTAAGGCTTGGACTAAAAACAAAGGACTTGATGAAGACGGAACAAACATGAAACATGGACAAAACAATCTGTAAAACATGAGAGAATCAGGACTAAACCAGGATTAACTTAGACTTAAATGTAAATAATAAATCCAGAACTAACTCCTGGATTTTTCTCAATTTACAAAAGAATTAGTTTTATCAGATAAAAAAGTGAAATTAGACAAAGATCTGAGGAGCTGCCGCCGAGACGTGGAGCTCAGAACAATCAAATAAAAATAGATGAATATTTTAATAAAGTTACCTCTGAAACTGAGAGAGGAGTAAGAATGAACCGGTAACGCAATCCTGCAGAGAACCCAGAGAAATAAACAAGATTAAACCAGGACTGACCTCGGACTAAACCAGGACTAAACAAGGACCAGAAAACCACAACTAAACCAGGTCTAAACCAGGACTTGTCCCACTTTAAACTAGGTTTGGATCTAAACCAATTTAAACAAGATTTAACCAAGACTAATCTGGGTCTAAACCGAGACCATGACCTGGATTAAACCTGGGCTAAATCAGAACTAAACCTGGACTAAATCAGGACTAAACCAGGACTAAAGCAGGACTAAACCTGGACTAAATCAGGACTAAATCAGGATTAAACCAGGACTAGATCAGGACTAAACCTGGACTAAATCAGGACTAAACCTGGACTAAATCAGGACTAAACCTGGACAAAATCAAGACTAAACTTGGACTAAATCAGAACTAAACCTGGACTAAATCAGAACTAAACCTGGACTAAACCTGGACTAAACCAGGACTAAATCAGGATTAAACCAGGACTAAATCAGGACTAAACCTGGACTAAATCAGGACTAAACCTGGACTAAATCAAGACTAAACCAGGACTAAATCAGGACTAAACCTGGACTAAATCAGGACTAAACCAGGACTAAATCAGGACTAAACCAGGACTAAATCAGGACTAAACCTGGACTAAATCAGGACTAAACCTGGACTAAAACCAGGACTAAACCTGGTCTAAACTAGATCTAAACTAGATCTTGTCAGGACGGCCCGGACCTGCTCTCCTCTCCTTCCAGAAGCTTCCTGTAGGTGGCGATCTCCACGTCCAGAGCCATCTTGACGTTGAGCAGGTCCTGATATTCTCGAAGGTGTCGGGCCATGTCGTCTTTCATGTTGGAGATCTCCGCCTCCAGCTTCACCACCGAGTCCTGGAGAGTCCCCGCCTCCACACGGTGTCTGTCCTCCTGGTCCCGCATCTGACGCAGCAGGGACTCGTTCTGGGACGGGTCAGAGGGACGGGGTCAGAGGGACGGGGTCAAGGGGACGGGGTCAAGGGGACGGGGTAAAAGGGACGGGGCAAAAGAGATGGGGTCAGAGGGACGGGGACGAAGGGACGGGGTAAAAGGGACGGGGTCAGAGGGACGGGGTCAAGGGGACGTGGTTAAAGAGACGTGACAGGAACAGGACTTTTAAACCAAGGCTAAACCAGGAAATAAGACAATCCTGGAGCTAAAACTGGACAAAACCAAGTCTAAACCAGGTCTAAACCCTGTGTAAATGGTCTAAGGTCAAGGCACTAAACCTGGACTAAGCCAAGACTTAAACCAGATCCAAAACCAGAACCAAACCAGAACTAAACCAAGACTGAAGCAGAAGTAAACCAGGTCAAGACTACATCCTGGACCATGTTCAGAACTAAATACGGACAAAACTGAGAGAGACTAATAAACCAGGTCTAAGGCTGGTCTAACCCAGTCTGAGGCCGGTCTAACCCGGTCTAAGGCTGGTCTAACCCGGTCTAAGGCTGGTCTAACCCGGTCTAACCCGGTCTAAAGCTGGTCTAACCCGGTCTAAGGCTGGTCTAACCCGGTCTAACCTGGTCTAACCCGGTCTAACCCGGTCTAAGGCCGGTCTAACCCGGTCTAAGGCTGGAGTACGTACGGTGCCCTTGAGAGAGTCGATCTCGCAGGTGTAGGACTGGAGCTGGTGTCTGAACTCCATCGTTTCTTGTCGAGCCTGTTTCAGAGCCTCGTTGTTTTTACTCACGGCTTGGTTCAGATCCGACACCTGCAGCAAGACCAAGACCGGGTCAGGGTTCAGGGTTCAGGTCTGGACAGGATTTAGAGGGCAGACCTAACTGAGGACTTCAACCAGGACTAAATCAAAGTTAAACCCAGTATAAGAACAGGTCTAACCCAGAATGAAAAGAGGAACAAACCAGGACTAAATCAGAACTAAATCAAGACTATACCAGGACTAACCTAAAAATAAACTGTAATAAAGACTTGGGACTAAACCAGGACTTAATCAAATCTAAACCAGATCTAAACCAAGTCAAGAATCTATCATTAAACCCTGAAATTAGCCCAAAACTAAAACTATTAAACCAGGACTAAGTAAGGACTATATCAGGACTAACTGAGCCAAGACTAAACCAGGAATAATAATTGGTAATCAAGAGTAAATGTGGATTTAGAGCTATAATGAGGACCTAATAGGTCTAAACCAGGTCTGGACCAGGCCGGGACCAGGTCTGGACCAGGTCTAGAGCGTCCCAGACCTTGGACTTGTACCACTCCTCGGCGTCAGCGATGTTCTTGGCGGCGATGCCCTCGTACTGAGCTCTGATGTCCCTCAGAGCCGAGGTCAGGTCCGGCTTAGTCTGGTCCATCTGGATCTGGACCTGGGTCTCCTGCATCTGGGTCTGCAGCTCCCGGATCTCCTGCAGAAGTGAGGAAAACCAGGTCTGAACCAGGTCTGAACCGGGTCTGAACCGGGTCTAAACCAGGTCTAAACCAGGTCTAAGGCAGTAATGATGAGGGTTGTACCTCTTCGTGGATCCTTTTGAGGAAAGCGATCTCTTCCTGAAGAGTCTCGATGCGTCTCTCCAGGTCCAACCGAGCCAGAGTCGCTGCGTCTACATCCTGAGAGAAACCAGGCTCAAAACCAGGACTAAACCTGGACTAAATCTGGACTAAAACCAGGGCAAAACTAAGACTAAATCAGGGCTAAATTAGGATTAAACAAGGACTAACCAGAACTTGTTTTTACCAGAACTTACAATAAATAACTTTTATCTTATCTCTAAGTGAATAAATTTAAATGTAGGAAAACATAGGTTATAAACACGATACTTTTAAAAGAATAATTAATATAAACGTATTCTTTACATATATATTACATTCTTTACATGCTTCAATCAATCTGTTGAGTGTTTAAGCGCCCCCTGTGGACATAAACCAGAACTACACCTTGACTTTTACTGTAAAACATGACTTTGTATTTTATTTATGTTTTAATGCTTCATAATTATTTTGGTGTAATTTAAAATTTATAGTATATTTGATAATGAATTATTCCCTAATAATTTAACTAAAATACAAAGCTGTTCATTCTGGCTGTAGTTCCTAATATTGTCCACCAGAGGGCGCGCCTTCCGTTGGACTGAAAACACTGTTTCATCCTTAGTTTCACTCTTATATTATATTTTCTTTTTCATGTTTTATTAATAACACAAGTAATGTATAATAATTATTATATGTAATAAATAATAAAATACTTTTTCAATCATCTCCTCTTGTTTATTCTGGATGTAGTTCCTGCTGTTGTCCACCAGAGGGCGTGCTTACAGCTGAACTGGAAACTGCTCTCTATTGCTACCGGTAATTTTTTTTTATTTTTTTATTATTATCATTATTGTTATTAATATTATTTAAAGAATCAATTAAAAGGGTTTAATGGTACAATTTATTCCAAAGAGTGCATTAGCGCCCTCCTATGGAAACTTACAGAACTACACCTGCTCATCACGTTCTTTCAAAACTAATTATTTTGTTAACGTCTTCTGTAAATTATATCGTGAACCTACTTAATACATATGTTGCCTAGTGTATCTTATAATTGACATTTCTCTGAATAATAAAATAAAACTGCCTGTAGTTCCCGCGTGTGTCCAGCAGAGGGCGCAGTACTCACCGCTCTAAACGCAGCCAGGTTGTTCTCTGCCTCCTCTTTCTGCAGAGTCTCCTCCTGCAGCCTTCACACAAACACAAACACTCACTAATGTCAAATGCTTTAACAAACAAGGTACAGTAGAAGAAGTGTTTGATTTTTAAGATGATTCACTCTACTTTTATATGTTTGACTTGGCATCTCTCATTATGTTCTGTTTATTATATACTTTTGTATGTTATTCTTTCATTTAAGCCAGTCCTGCGGTCTCCGTGAAGCTGACAGTGTAAATGTAAACCCAGATTATTAGAGACAGTGCAGATATGAGTTAGAGCCTTGGTTTCCTTTTATAGAAGAGCACAGAGTAAACACGCAGCTCTAACTTTGGTCAAACAGACACTGGTCGCATTTAAAGCTTAAAACTATCATCTATTTCTGTATATTTATTTGGTAAAATGTCATAATATACTTAAGGGAGCGAGTACAGGCCTGGGTTATTTAACACTGTTACTTTTCACAGTGAGCCCCGAACTATGAATAAATCATTTAGACGTATTATTGTCCACAAAATTAATTTAATTTAAATGATTTATTGAGACTGTCGCTGTGGCTTTTGTTATTTTGCTTGTTTTCTAAAGATTTCAGGGTTTTAGTTTGACACATACTCCAGACCAGTAGGCGGCGATAAAACAAAAAGCGTCGAATACAAGAACCACCAGTGCTTTGCTATGCGCATGCGCGCCTATACCAAGAAACAGGAAGTGAACGGACGTCGCACGTTAAACTTGAAAACAACCCTGAATCGGCTCCAAAAAGGGTTTAATCGGAGTTTTATTTGTCCGTAAACAACAACGACATAAAAATAAATTTTCTGGAAAGTGATGAAGAGCAACGTAAGCGCTAAAAACGAGCGCCTTGTGACTTTAAGACAACTCTGCGAAAGTTAAGCTAAATGCTAAAGGTAGCTCAAAGCTAACCCTGTTTAACTGAAATAAACGTTTGTAAACCTCCACTGTGTGTTATATTTGGGGAAAATATAAAAAGAAATAAAGATATATTACTTATTTAGACCTTTGAGTCATTTGATGTCGTATGACATTTATTTATGCACTTTATATATATATATATATATATATATATATATATATATATATTATTTGTTAGTTAAAGTATCAGTATTTCTAGACCATCTCAGTGTAATATGTGCGATTTTGTAAATTTATTGTCATCTTACCACACAATAAATTAATATTGTAGATTTTATTACCCCATAGAATATTTAATACACATTATATTGAGGAACATTACATGTATTGTTAATATCATGAAACCCTTGGTATTTGGCAAAAGAAAGAGATGGTATTATCTTAATATTTTATATATTTTATGGTTATTTAATCAATCACAAACCACTGTCTTTATCTATTCTTCTGTTTCTACGTTTGATGAAGCGAAGAGAAACCCCTCCCAAAAGTAACCCCTCCCAGAGTTCAGCCAGTTTTCAGTGAAACACTAAGTTTTGAAAGGTCTGAGGCGTCAGGAGTTTAGGAGATTTAAGTTTTTGAACAATAGGAAGGTTGGGGGGGTGGTAAAGCAACTGAAATTGATGCAAGAGTCTGGGGTTCAAATCCCATGAGCAACAGTGTTTTAGTTCCATTTGGGGGGTGTATAATATGGTGGCAGCAAGCAACAATGATCAGAGTCCTCCTCAATTCATGTATTAACATTAATTAAAATGTTTGATCCTTTCTGGCCAGATATCATCTCAGGCGGCATAACCCCCTCATTCTATCTCTGGAGGTTTCGGAGGGAGGACACGGCCCCCCCTCCAACCCCGCTCAGCAGGGATTATCTACTGATCCAGGACCACTGACAGACACGGGACTCGAACCAGTCGCTGCATCACTGACGCCTTACGGACGCGAACGCTGCCACCGAGCCACCAGGACCCCTTCACGTTAGAAAGATAGTTTTTATCACATTTAAGGTTAACCTTTGGGACAAGGGCTTCAAAAGTTATCAAGCGGCAAAGGAGACTTGAACCTGGGACCTTTAGCTCCTCAACCTAGAGCCCTTCATAGTGAGCTACAAACTCAGGTTCTGTTTTTGATGAGTCAGACGTGGACTTTGAGGCGTTAGAAATACAATAAAACACTAAGAAAATGTAATCTCTTCAAGCTTTTTCTAGTTCAGTTTATAGAGTAGTCAGAGATTGGTTGAGATTTGGATGAAGGCTTTCAAAAGCAACTGTGATGTTTGGGATTTGAACCTAGGTCCTGAGATCTTCAACCTAACACTGTTCCACATTGAGCTATAGACAGGTTTGAAGGTTTGAAGGTTTGAAGGTTTGAAGGTTTGAAGGTTTGAAGGTTTGGTTCTTGACAAGTTTGACAAATCAGTCAAGATTTGGATGGAGACCTAAAATACTCTTCAGTTTAGGATTTGAACTAAGATTCTCAGTTTTTTATACTACAGTTCTTACTCAGTGGGCTCCTGTGAGTTTTAAGGGATGTTTTTTATTTCACTGTTTAAAAGAACTGGTTGCGTTTTGGGTTTAGGGTTTAGAACCAAGGTCCTAGGATCCTAAACCCAGTGTTCTTCCACAGTGAGCTATAGACAGGTCCAGAAGGTGTTCGGTTTTCATTTACTTTGATTTGGTTGAGATTTGGACAAAGACTGAAAGTTTAATACTGAGGTTGGGATTTGAATTAAGGTGCTTCAAACCTTTTGCTAACGCTCTTCCACATTTGTTTGGAAAGATTGGTCGAAATTTGGATGAAGCCTTTTAAAATGCACTGTGAAGTTTGGGATTTGAACCTAGGTCCTAAGGTTTTTAGTCTAACGCTCTTCCACCGTGAGCTATAGACAGGTTCAATGGGTTATTTGGTTTTTGACTAATTAGATGAACCTGTCGGGATTTAAACTTTCAAAACCACTGCGAGGTTTGGGAGTTGAACTAAGGCTCGTTCTAACGGTTTTCCACAGCGAGCTACAGACAGGTTTAGTTTTGACGCCCCTTTTACAAACCTGAATCTCATTAGAGCTAATTAAGCCGTTAGTGTATGGTTCTGTAGCAGTGGGAGGATGAGGTGGTGGGGTCCAGGTCTAGTTCTTTGTGCAGTGTTAACATGATGAGCACATTTGCATTTCCATCTGATTTGAAATATTACTTTTGTGTTGATTTTACTGAATGTGTAGAATGTGTTTGTTGTTATTTGACATGTTTCCCTGTTGTCAATAAAGTTTATTTTATTCTATCCATTACTAGTGTTATGTTTTGTCCAAAATGTTAATGCCACGTCACAAAACCACTTTTAAAACAAGCACCCAACATATGCACCTGTTTCATATTAGATTACCTGTAGTTTGTACTGATTATTTAACACGACACAGAAGGAGGCTTTTCTTCTTCTTTTCTTCTGGATTAATTATACCACTGCACCAATTTGGAAGGTGTTTGTGAACATCTGCAAGTTTACTTTTGTTAAACTCATTTAAAACTCTTCACTTCACCAAACCATCACTTCATCTCAGTGAGAAAGTGTTGAAAAGGTGTTTTATGTAAAGTGTGGCTTTAAAACTAGCTCAGTTTGTGCTCATGGGGCTTTTTTATTTGTATTAAAGGTTTAAAGTCACAGTAAAGCCTGAGATTTGAACTCATACTGTTTAATAATCTCATAATCTCATCCCAACGCACCTCTTAGACATTGCTGCTACACTTTTCCTTTGTGTGTTCATGTCTGTAAAGTGACGTGTGGAATTGAAATATTAAACTTGTTCTCCAGATATAAACATAAATGACACTCTCAGCTTTTATTGGCATTCATTTTTATAAATATAATCTGTTTTTTAAGTTAAATAAATTCCTCTTAAAGCGACACACATGTCTTTTAGGCCACGCCCACCTGATCTTGAGCTTGTCCAGGTCGTCCAGCAGGTTGTCCCTCTCGACCTCGATCCTCGACCTGTGATTGGTCAGGATCTCGATCTGCCTCCGGAGCTCGCTCATCTCTTCCTCGAACAGATCTGCGATACGCGTCGGCTCTCGGCCCCTCATCCGCTCCACCTCCACCGTCAGCGCCTGGTTCTGCTGCTCCAGAAACCTCACTTTCTCGATGTAACTCGCAAAACGGTCGTTCAGATGCTGCAGCTCCGCCTTCTCGTTGGTTCTCGTGGCTAAAAACTCTTGGTTCAGAGCGTCGGCGAGGCTAAAATCCAACGTTTCGCCCATCCCCGCGTAGGATCGAGCGGAGACGCGGGAGCTGACGACGGGTTTGGAGTAGTAGCTGCTGGAAACCCTGTAGGCCGGGGCCGAGCTGGTTCGAGTGACTTCGTAAACCCTGGAGGAAACATGGCCGCCGCCCGAGCCGTGCCCCAGCAGCGAGCGGTTCAGAGACGGCGAGGCGAAGGCGCCCTGACCGAAAGTGCGGCGGTAGGATGAGCTGTAGGACGCCATGTTGGACAGGGCACAGAGACAGGACGGACTGCACCAGAGGAATCTGCTCCGGGGCTTTAGTACTGACCCCTCCCTCAGTTTGAGTTACCCCTCCTCTCTGTCTCTCCTTTGATGCAACACAGTGTAAACTATATTAACATAAACACTGAGATATAACAGCCCAATGTAAGTTACACAGCGTCGCTTTAAAATCCTCAGTATTTTTGATGAATCCAGACATAATCCCTCTTTTATTGTAAAAGTGCTTCAGATACTTTTTTATGTGACTGAATTCTGAGTTTCAAAGTAAAAGCACACCATCTTCCATGTAATTTAGTTTAAAGCACCTTCCACCAATGCTTCATTTTCAAAATCAAGTGTGTATCCCCATCTTCCAATGTATTTAGGAATGTTTTTATTTGTTTGACCAAGATCATCAGGAGTAACCTTTCACCTTCCATTTTATAATCTCAAGATGAATGCTCAGAGTTCAGGTGGAAGAGAAATGTTATGGATTTTCTTTCTTATTCTGTCTCAGAGTTCAGAATATCAGGTCAGATAATACACTGCAAACGAGAGAAAAGCAAAAATATACAAATCTTTAATTTACAATTAATTTAAAAAGTCACACACAAGGATAAAAACCAAGAGCCACTCTCAAACAATGTTTCTGGAGTTTTTAAAATAGAAAATAGTGCACAATCATACTTCACACTGCAGACTTTTTGTATTTTTGGTCCTTTTTTATAATTATTTGTTCCAGTTTAGTGCTCTTATGTTAATTGTAATAAGTAGGATTTAAACCCAGGACTAAACCAGCTTCTCTTCGACTGCGCTGCGTTCCTCGGAGCATTACACATCGGTTCGTTTTAAAAAGCAGCCGCTGACCTCACGACACGACGATGCGAGGCCGCGGTGTCGTCCTTTACAAGGAGAAGGCGACGCAGGTTGTTAATGACACTGCTGCTTCTGCTGCTGCTGAGAGACAAGCCCCAGAGAAACCAGCCTTAGAAGGAAAACTATCTGATCCCCCTGAGCTCCAGACATAAACCTACTGCTGCTGTTTAGGCACAAACTGTACTGGGATTCATTTAAAGACGACATATTCTCTCCATTTACGGATTATTATAGTGTTAGATCAGATGTTATGTAGATTAAATGTCAAATTGTACTCTTTTTAAAACTAAAAGTCTCTATAGAGCAGCAGTTAGTTTAGTTTAGTTTGACAAAGAGTAAAATTAGTGACATAAAACCTCTATAATATAAGTATGTGTATTGAATTAATCATATTATCTCATATTGTAGAGCATTAGTGCTTAAGTCTAGATGTGTGGTATGGTTTTGGTGGATGTTCAGTGACAATAAATGAATCCTGAGCATAACACACAGTTCTGTTAAGATCAGGGCAAGTTAAAATGATAAAGGTAAGATAAAAGCATTAATATCAGCTGATTATCACTCACTGTATTCAAACGCTTCATTTAAATGACTCCAGTTGTTAATCCCTGGACCTGAATCTGTTTCTCTTTGACGAAGCTCTTAGAAAACACAGCTGTCATGTCTAGACTGCATGTTTATTTTGAAAATCTACTACTTTTATGTCTCTGTGCTTCCACTTTTCTTTACAACTTCAATGGGGGCATATTTCAACTAAAAAGGCCATGATAATCTGCAGTAAGTGCTCAAATCCTTAACTGTGAAAGACCTAGTTTAGTTCTGGGTTTAGTCCTTGTTTTTATTTGTCCACTGGTTGGTTAACCCACTTTAATGCCCCGTTATCTACCTCAGAGTGCAACAAGGAGCCAGGCTGAACTCCCACAGAGCTGTTTGAGGAGTTTAACGTGAGACTTTCTACTGTGTTCTTCTAAAACGAAGTAAATCCTGATCTCTCTGCATCACACACAGTCAACACACACAACACACACTGATCTTTGTGCTGTTTTCAGAGTCAAGACAAACATTGGAGGGGTGTATACAAATCCCAGGAGTGTGTCTTAATGAAGCTTTCACACGTTTCCACTCGAGGGAACCCTCCGAGCGCTGGTTGGATCACAGAAGGACGCAGGCCCCGGAGGTGGCGGCCCGTCGCGCCAGAGCTCTGTTTGTCTGTGGTTTGTTGTCGCTGCTCCCGACCTCGGCCTCTCCCCGGACGGTCCTGTCCCCGCCGACGGTCCTGTCCCCGCCGACGGTCCTGTCCCCGCCGACGGTCCTGTCCCCGCCGACGGTCCTGTCCCCGCCGACGGTCCTGTCCCCGCCGACGGTCTCCTTCTCCGGGGCTGGGTCTTTATCGTTCGACGGCTTTGACCGAGAGAACGACAGCTTCCTGAACAGAGCCAGCTGCAAGAGAAGAAAAACCATGTACATTTTTCAATTTCCAGCCCATTTACTTCAGGAAACATTACAAATAAACAGACATTGATGCAAATATTGGAAGCCCTTTTCTGATTTGACGTCCATCCTTTTTGTTTTTACCTTTTTGGTGACTCCTGATTGGCTCTTTGCAGTGTTCCCCGTCGTCCCGTTGGTCATTTGAACGATGTCCTCCGTCTCGTCTTCAGCTTTGGTCTCTTCCTCGTCATTCGCCTCTGATCAAACAAATATCTACCATCAAAACTCTGAAAGTGCTTTATCAACAGAATAGAACTGGACTGGATTGGATTTAGTCCCAAAACAAAAAAGTCTTGTCTAAAAAACGCTTCAGACGGTTACCTTTCTGCTCTTCCTCAGGCTTAGGCTCAGAGTCTTCTTTTGTCTCAGATTTCTGCAGAAACATTAGAGACGTACACATAAGTACAATGTACAATACAGTCATTCAAGCCAGACCAAAACCAGGACTTAACCAGGACTAAACAAGGACTAGGTCCAGGTCGAAACCAGGAGTAGTTTAAGAAAAAAAAGCACCTAGGCCTGAACCAAACCAGGATAAAACCATAAGCAGGACTAAACACAAGTAAATAAAATAAAATGTGTCTGAGTCGGGTCTAAACTAGGACTAAACCAAGAATAAACCCAGGAATAAACACAAAACTAAACCAGAACTAAACCAAAATAGGTCAATACAAGGTCAGAACCAGGGCTAAACTAAGACAAACTTGGTAAAAAAACAGGTTTAAACTAAATCAGGACTAAAACAAGTCTAAACGAGGACTAAACTATCTCTAGACCAAGACTAAACCTGGACTAAACCTGGACTAAACCAGGACTAACAATGAGAACCACAGTTTAATAATCCACTTGTGTTTTTATCAAACCAACCATTTCCTCGACTGGAGTTTCCGTCGAGTCGTCCAAACTTTGTGACGACGGCTCCTCTTCTGTTTTAGAGTCATCGACCTCCTCCTCCTCCTCTTCATCGTCATCCTCCTCTTTTCCGTTCTCCTCTTCTTCTTCTTCCTCATTTTCCTCCTGTTCCTCCGAGTCTCTCTGGCGCCATCTCTGTCAAACACATCCAAAAACACAGGTTTCACGAGAAATGAATTTAATAAAGAGCAACTGAGGAGTTTTTAGGAGGAGTCTGGTTCAGCAAAAGGGACTCAAAAGGACTAAAAGGGTCACTATTTGGATTGTATGGTGCAGGGGGTTATTATAATTATGTAAAGCCCACCTGGTCCTGGCTCGTCCTGGGGCTTCGCTCATGGTTCAGTCCAATCCAGACCAAAACAGGATTAATATTTATGTGTGAACAGTGTTTTTCATGAGGTTTAGACACAAAAAATGCTTTAAAAATGCAATTTAAAGCAATGCCTGGGGCTTTTGTGAAATATAAACGGCTAAGGTAAAGGCACAGAAGCCCACTGGGAATAAAAATACCTAAATATTCTCATAAAACACTGAATTAAAATGCAAAGTCATGTATTTATATCTTATGCCTCTAATGTGAACTAGTGTTGGTCTAAATTTAATATAAAAGGCTTTGAAATACATAAAAAATGTGGTAAACAATAAAATAAGATAATAGTGTAAGACAATGGAAGGCTTTTATTGTGAAATTCTGATGCAAAAAGTATGAAAAGATGAAGATCGTGAGAAAACAACACAAAAAAAAAAAACCATTCAGAAAACATACAAAGACTAAAGTGAAAAACACAAATTACAAAAACAAATGATCAGGTTATTGGCAAAGTGATAAGAACAGGACAAAGGCTGAAGACAATAAGACACAACAATAAGACAAAAAGAGCAAGAATCAGTCTTTTTTGACATAAACAAGACGTATTCTGATGTTGTGTATAAATAAGTGTGACACGACAACCACAAAAATAAAAAAAGACACACACAAAACAAAAAATAAGTGGTATTTTGCTGTTTTTACCACAAATGCCAGCAACTGAATAAAGGCAAAAATCTGTCTCTTTCCAGTGACTTCCATCAAAAAAAAATAATTAAAAAATAAATTAAATAAAAAAAATCAAGGAACAAGGAATCTTCTGGTAAAAGTGAAAAGTCCATTCAAATAAAAATACTTAAGAGTGTGACTTAGACGGAAGTGCGCTGATGACACAGAGTTTTCTTCCAGGATGTCAAAATAAAAGTTGCGATGAAATTTGAATAAAAGGAAAGATAGTAGATTGGTAATAGTCTTGATTTTATGTTTTATTCATGACTAAACCTCCTGATAACCTCCTGGACCTTTGGGAAATACTACTGACTTTGTTTTAATTTGAAAACTTTGTGGATGGCTCTGTCTGTTTTATTGTGAAAACTCCTGATTGTGTTGTTTTGTGGACACTTCCTGGTCTCGGCTCATTTAACATTAACTCTTTTATTCTGTTCAAATGCACCGTCATCATTTCTCAGACGTCAACGTGGACAGAGCTCAGTTCCTGTTTTATCTGAGAGTGAGATACTGCGGCAGAACGTCGTCCCAAAACTCCTCCGCTTCATCGGCCGCCTGACCTTTGGCCCCTGACCTCCGCGAACTCTGCTTCTTCCTCTTGTCCTCCTCCTCTTCATCACTCTCTTCCTCACTACCACCTGTCTCCTCCTCCTCTTCCTCCTCCTCTTCTTCACTCTCTTCTTCTTCTTCCTCTCCACTACTTCCTGTCTCTTCTTCTTCTTCACTTTCTTCCTCACTGCCCTCCTCCTCCTCCTCTTCCTCACTCTCTTCTTGTTCTTCTTCTTCACTGCTTTTGTTTTCCTCACTTTCCTCACTCTCCTCCTCTCCTGATTCACTTTCTTCTTCTTCCTCCTCCTCCTCTTCTTCTTCTTCTTCCTCTTCTTCCTCGACATCACTTCCTGTCTCATTCGACTCCTGTCCACTCTCATTTCCTGTTTCTTCCTCCTCTTCCCCCTCTTCTTCTTCTATGTCACTACTTTGGCTTTCCTTCCCTTTCGCTTCACTTTCTTCATCCTCACTCACTTCTGCCTCCTCCTCCTCCTCTTCTTCTTCTTCCTCCTCCTCCTCCTCCTCTTCTTCTTCTTCTTCTTCTTCCGTTTTACTGACATCTTCACTTTCTTCTTCTGCTGTTTTATTCCCAGCGCTTTCACTAACATCTTCACTTTCTTCTTCTGCTGTTTTATTCCCAGCGCTTTCACTAACATCTTCACTTTCTTCTTCTGCTGTTTTATTCCCAGCGCTTTCACTGACATCTTCACTTTCTTCTTCTGCTGTTTTATTCCCAGCACTTTCACTAACATCTTCACTTTCTTCTTCTGCACTTTTACTCTTTGCACTTTCACTTCCTTCTTCTTCTTCTTCTTCACTGACATCAGCACTTGTATTTTGCCCTTCTTCCTCCTCTTCATCCTCTCCTTCTTCTTCTACACTTTTATTTCCAGCACTTTCACTTACATCTTTACTGTCGTCTTCTTCTGTTTTATTTCCAACACTTTCACTAACATCCTCACTTTCTTCTGCACTTTTCTTCCCAGTACTTTCCTCCTCTTCTTCCTCTTCTTCTTCTTCTACTTCACTAACATCTGCACTTGTCCTTTGCTCTTCCTCTTTTTCCTCTTTTTCTTCTTCTTCTTCATCCCTTTCACTACTTGCTTTACTCTCACTCTTTTCTCTGCTCTTTGTGGTAATATCTGGACTCTCAGGTATGACATTAATACTGACGGCTGATTTTTGGCTCACGTCTGCCGTGTCTTCGCTCTGAGACGTTGCTGCGCTGCGTTTAAGGCTCTCGGATTGAGTTGGAGACTCACTTCTCGTCACCAGTTCTTGGATTAAAGTCGCTCCGGCTGCGAGTGTCGCTGCTCCGGCCAACAACCCTAACCCTGTCCCTTTTTCTGATTCGCTCGTCTGGGCCTCGATCTGCTCATTTTTCTCATTTTTCGACTTCTTAGACTCGTCTGTTTTCACATTTTTTGATTTTTTTGCCACATCAGTTTTCACGTTTGTCGTTTTTTTACTGTCTTTTGTCGTTCCTGTTTTCTTCATTGTGTTTTTTTTGGCATCCTGAGTCACTCTTTGAGGACTTTTTAACGCGTCACTTAGTTTTAACTCGTTGGAATCTGTGATGCTGCTTCCCAAACTAAAGTCTTTCACGCTGGTTTTCTCACCCTTCGTTTTTTTAGCTCGACTGCTTAAATGAGTTGAATCTGCGACGCTGCTTTCTGAACTTAAACGTGCGCTCCTCACTGATATTGGTTTACTCTTAACCTTCATTGGCTTTGACTCTTTTTTAGATTCAGATTCCACATTCAAAACTTCTTTTTGACTTTGTTTCTGGTCCGTTCTAACTTCCCGTTTCACTTCCAGATGCTGTTTTTTCCCCTGAACCTGCCTAACCTGTCTAATATTCTCCTTATCCTGCTTCCTAATGCTTGTCTTTGGCCCCTGTGGACTCTGAGCAGGCTTTTTCAGTCTCTGTGCTTTGCGTTCAGTGGTTAAAGCAGCCGTGGTGGAGGCGTTTTTCTCATTTCTCTGTTGTTCTTTCTGCTGTTTCGCGTCCTTACCGTGTTTACCCTTCCTCTATCCATCGGCAGAAGGTGAGAACAGCGCAGAAAGAGGCATGCATTAGGAAGAAAAAAACACAAAAGACAAGACACAGAATGAAGAAATGGAGAATGAAGCCTATGCATGATATAAAGAGATAAAAAAAAAGGCCTTAAACAGAAAGAGAGCACTACAGGCAGGATGATATAAAAGTGAAGAAGCACAGGGTTAGTTTAACATGTCCCACATTATTCTTCCTATCCTGCAGGGTTCTCTAAACCTAATAATATAATATTGTCAATATTTTGTATTTCTTTTGTTTTGTTGTAACGTTTGAGAGCTTAAATAGAACAAAAGACGTTAAATGAGCCTTTGTTTGAAACTATATTAACTGTAATGTCCCTGAATATGTTCAATAATAAAACCGTGTGGCCATGGACTAAAAAAAATAAAAACTAGAAAGGGCTTTAGTTTTTATGAGACAGGATGAGACTATACTGTTAATGTGAGTTAATGCTGCTCGTTTTCTTGTTTTGTCTCGTCTCCTTCACTTAAACTACACACATCTGAAAACTGAGTCTGCTCTCTTTCTTCACACACCCTCATGTTTAGCAGCTGAACTGACGATATTGAGGTTTAATATTTGGTCCATATAGTCCAGCCCTAAAACTAGACACTGAAAGAAGATTTACCTTCTGAACCGGAGAAAGAGTGAGGGTTTTATCACTGGGGTCCAGCTCCATCACATGAGTCTAGAGTGGGACAGAATGGGAATAATGAGCACTTGCTACGACTTAGACTGAGGAAAAGAAAGAAGTTTACATAAACAGCTTTTACGTCAAGTCAGAACCGACACTCTAGGTTTTGCGTTAACCTCGGTTGGTTTCACTGTACTGAAGCCTCTCACCATGTTGAGGAAGTCCGTGCTGTCTCCTAAACCCGCCACGCTCTCGTTGTCGTTCACGCTCTCCACGACGCTGACGGTCTCCCCTGAAACAAAAACACAAAAGTCTCTCTCAGTCCTGGTTTCCTTTTGATTGAACCAGGGCTAAAACCTGAACAAATCCAAGGCAAACCCAGGACAAGTTAAACCAAAGACAAAAGCAGAACAAAAGCACGACTAAACTCAGAACTCGCCTTAATCTTGGGACTAAAGCAAAGACTGGACAAAAATTACATCCAGAAAATAAAGGTTTAAGACATCTTTGCTCTTGTCTCAGTCATGATCTGAACTGCTCCTTCTCAGAGGAAGTATATGTGAAGACTCTAGACTCTTGATAAAGTGAGGAGTGGTGTGGGTGAGGCCTGTACCCTGCTGCTGTGTGCCGTTGAGCACCTTTCTCTGCGTCTTCTCGTCTCGGGGCGGTCCCAGCGTCTGATTGGCCGCTCCCGATCGGAACCCAGACGTCGTCACGGACATGGGAAGACTTCGGAAAATGGATCCGAACTGCTCCGGAGATCTCTCCTGCGGGAAATGAAACACACCTCAGCCTCGTCCCTCGTCTCGGTCTGGGTTTTCTCAGCTCTACTCACCCTCTCTCGTCTGCGGACCCGAGCAGAGAGGCTCCGCTGGAGGCTGGAGGAGTCCGCGCTGTGGCCCAGCAGCTCCACGTAGGGCCTCTCCAGGAAGTCCTCCGTCGCGTCGTCGTCCTCCAAACACAGATCCTTCTCGCTCTCGTCTCGGGGTCGAGCCAAAACCACCATGTGACAGCCTCCACACGACACCTTCAGACCACACAGAGGGAAGAAATAACTGTACAATCACTGGTATTGTGGAATAAAAGTAATAAAAGTAGAGATCTAAATCGTCACTGAAGTAAGAGGATTAAGTATTTTGTGAGAAGGCTGCTCAAAGACAGAGTTAGACTTTTGATTTAATGGAAGTAGAGCAAGAAAAGTAGGATCATAGTCCAATTATTTAAGCCGCTTTTCAGAAATGTGTCCGAGCTGTCTCTTTGTGATTTGGTTGCTGTTGATTTCAGAGTTTTGTGACAGAACCAAACATTGGATCAATCAGTCTTTGGACAAAAATAGATGAGAAATCAAAGACACAATAGTTACTGAAGTAAATGTGACAAGCCAAGCCACCATAACACAACAGCTGGACATTAAAGTATTGGGCTTGCATTTTAAAATTAATTATTTATTGCATATAATTGATGATACTTACGTGGCACATTTCCTGAAGCTGTACAGTTATTTGCGACTGATATACAAGTACTTCATGTTCTAGATGTGATTATGTGTGTAACAATATAAAAACTCTTAAGCCGAACAGCGAAGGCCCCCCAAGGCGCCCAAAGACTCACCGCTCGGACGATGAACCTGAGGAAGCGTGGACACAGCGTCGGTTTGAACTGGTTGGTGAAGTTCTCTTCCCCGAGGCCCAGTTTCCCGTGGCGTCCGTCTCCGAACGTGTACAACAGGCCGCTGTCTGCAGAGAACAGCAGTCAGAACACACGCTCACCTCCTGTGTTTATATCAACAGTGAGAGTCACCTGTGATGACGGCCGTGTGGTTCTCTCCGCAGGTCACATGACACACACGACCCTTCTTAAAGTGTTCGACGTGACGAGGAAGACGGGACTCGAAGATGAAGGTGCCGTGTCCGAGCTGACCGTACTGACCCAGGCCAAACGTGTAGACGTCTTCAGCTGGAAACAAATACATTAATGTTGTTAATTGGCCTGGTTTAGACCTGGTTTAGACCTGGTTTAGACCTGGTTTAATCCTGGTTTAGTCCTGGTTTAGACCTGGTTTAGTCCTGGTTTAGTCCTGGTTTAGTCCTGGTTTAGCCCTGGTTTAGTCCTGGTTTAGCCCTGGTTTAGTCCTGGTTTAGTCCTGGTTTAGACCTGGTTTAGTCCTGGTTTAGACCTAGTTTCAGACCTGGTTTAGTCTTGGTTTAGTCCTAGTTTCAGACCTGGTTTAGTCCTGGTTTAGTCCTAGTTTCAGACCTGATTTAGTCCTGGTTTAGACCTTGTTTAGACCTGGTTTAGCTCTAGTTCAGTCCTATGTAATCCTTTAATTAAAGTCTATAGCTTCAACAAGAAAACCTCACAAATCTCTTGATAACCGCTGATTTAAGCTGACCTGACAGATGTTACCCCAGCTGTTCACGGTGTGTTACCTGTGAGAGTGTGTTACCTGTGAGAGCGACGGTGTGTCCTCCTCCACAGGACACCTGCGTGACTTTGTCGGTGATGGCCTTGACTCTCTGTGGGACTCTGTGTCCCGTCAGCTGGTCGGTGCCGAGGCCCAGTTTACCACAGTCCCTCTCACCGAACGTGTACAGAGACCCGTCCACTGACAAACACAAACACAGCCTTTCATTAAACTGTGCGGCAGAATAATCACTCCCTTCTAGTTTTTCTGATATAAATGATGTAAAGAAACCTAACCTCATTAAAGGGTGTCAGAAATAACTCAATTGACATTTACTCAAGTAAGAAAAGCACAATGTCTACAGCTTTTTCTGCTTTATATAAAATTTTGTCGCTAAAAACGTGTTGCTGCTTTTGTTACAGCGTACATTTCATTATATTAGCTCTTTGTTTCCGACCAGACTCTCACCTGTGACTAAAGCAGAGTGGTAGTATCCACAGGAGACCCACCCGACCGCTCGTCCCACGCTCACTTCCTGCGGCGTCGAGGCGTGGCTCTGTTTTCCCAAACCGACCTGACCCTCGGAGTTGTCTCCCCACATGAACAGCTTCCCGCTCTCTGTCAAACACAAACAGCACCAGGAAATACACCGTGAGATATCTCTCTTCTGTGGCAGTGCAGTGGATTTACTGGAGCTGAAGAAGAAGAGTTCACCTGTGAGAGCCGCAGAGGTGTTGGAGCCAGCAGCCAGCATTTTGATTGGTCCGTGAGAGTCGAAGAAGGAAATCCTGTGAAAAGACGTCCGTTCTTCACAGTCGCCGAGCCCCAGCTGCCCCTCGCTGTTCCCGCCGGACGCAAAGACCTTTCCCTGAGCTACACACAGATCAAATACATTATATTACTGACATATATTCATTTAACTGATCGCTAAAGACTAACTGAGCCAAAAAGACTGGAATTTAGCAATGAAATGAAATATCTAAAACTAAAATCAGCATTACATGTTTTTTCTTTCTGTTCAGTCTTGAATATGTTTTTACAAAGTGAGCAACATAAGGGCATTACTCATGGATTTGAGCATATCTAAATAAACATGATAGATTTTTCATTAAAATTTTGATTAAGAGTTTCTGAGGCCCTTGGAAGGTTAGAGCCGAAGGTAACTGCACACCTTTCCTTGGGGTTAAGTCTGACTCAGCTGTAATTATCACTCCAGAGCTCTTTCTTAGAGATGTGCAGCCTTTTGGGAACTGAGCTGCCACTGTATCAGCAGCACAACAGGAGAGTGGTTTATATTATTCAGATTTAGTCCTAAAACATGATATAACTATTCAGTTTATACCAATTAAATAAAAAAAAAAAGAAAAACCTGAGATGGGTAACAGATAAAGCAGAGACTGACCTGTGCAGATGAGAGTGTGGTTTCTGCCACAGGCCACGAGGTGCACCTTCTCCGACTTCAGAGCTGCAAACACAAGATCATCCAATGAGTTTAGTTTGTGTTGTGTGTATCAACTAATAAAAAAACTAGTTACAACTCTGTCTAGACTAAAATTTTGACAAAATGTAAATGTCTGTCTCATAAAATACCATAATATTACTGTGATTTCAAGTAATTCTTTGCTATATGGATAATGCAGTTGTTGATATTGCAATAATGAGAAAATTCTGATAAACTGTGGTAAAAATAAAACAACAGACTCATGTTTAATGGATCCTCTGTCTGTTTTAAATCAAAGAAACTGGGACAGACTTGTTACAGACTCTTCAACATGAATCCTCTGTCCAAATTTACAACTATTTAAGCCTCATTTTATCACAAATCTATCACTTCTCCTTCAACGTCATTCACTGAACAGCCCCTAAAAGCCCGTTTTTGTGGCGCGAAAGAAGCTTCTGTGACTAATTATATCCCTCTCACAGTTTTTTTTCTGAGGGAGTCCCTCTTCACGTTGCTTTAAAAAGCTGGAGGCAGATGTAAGTGGCAGCTCTTTTGACAAAATGGAAAACGACTGTCTCTAAAATAGTCACAGGAAACAAACTGTAGACTGACCTTTGACACAGGTGGGTTTGCTCACGCTCACTTTAGACCCCAGACCCAGCTGGCCCCAGTTATTGCTGCCAAACATGAACAGCTTCCCATTTTCTAAAGAGAGACAATAGTGAGTCATTGAATATTGAATTAGTGACGGTGAAATCTGAACAGGACAGTGTCTCACCAGTGATAAAGGCAGTGTGCTCGTCTCCACAGGCGATTTTCAACGGGATGTCATTTTTTAACCAGAACTTACTGGGGATGTTGTCAGCAAATTTGCTTTTGCCAAAAGTAAAAACTGCTCCAGATTCTGTGACACAACAAAAAAGATGAGGTGATTTTGTTTTGTACCAAGCCTAAGAGCTGTGGTCTGAAAGTCATTTATTAGGCTACAGCATCTATTATTTATTAGCTACAAAAGCAAACGTAATAAAAGCCATAATAAATAAGCCGTAATAAAATCTGCTCTTTTAAAAAAAAACGTATTGGGCCACATTTTACCCTTAAACCTTGAGTCCAAGGACTTAAAACATGGCTGTCCCAGAATAAACCCAGAAATAAATAGAATTAAAGATATATTTTTCAGACTAAACAAAAATATATACTGCGTGTATTGCCTTAATGATCTGGATTGCATTTATTGTATGTGTTGCCTTAAACTGTGAAAATAAATGTACAGTAGGATGAAAATACATGCATGTTGTCATTTATCTGGTCAGATACATATAAAGGGTAATATAAGTTCGTATAAACTACATTAATTTTTCATCACGGCGCACGTTGCAAGAAAACAAAAAGTTATATAAGAATGAAAAACGTAAAACAAAACCAATGCAGTGCGAGAGTTAAGTCGCTGAATAATTAAACCGTGGCCATTAGAGCCAAACTAACGCAGACAAAATAAGTTTGAATGTTTATTTTTGAGTTAGCATTGAGCTACAGCTAATGCGGATTGATGAAAAACAGCTGTTTTTTAAGTTTGAAAACAACCGTTAGTAAAAGTCCCATTGATCTATTGATAAATGATTAAATGTCCTGTTTACCCGGAATGTCGTCCTCTGCCTCCTCGGCCATGTCTCTGCTCTGTGCGGGACTTTAATCCGCTTTTCTCAGAGCCGTGGGCGTGTTGTTGCTGCAGCCGCTTCTGTTCGCAACCCGGAAGAACACACGGCGTCTCCTAGGCGACGGCCGCGTCACGTGACCACAGAGTCAACGCGTCTGCGCAACGCTCTTGTTCTACCCATTATTCACCAGCAGATGTCACTATAGACACAGTCAGTGGGTGTAAAAACAGAACATTTAGAATATTTTTAGAGATGTTCGTTTTTGATCTTCATTTGTTTATTATAGAACTATATATATATATTTATTAAAGGTAGGTGTTCCTAACCACCGCCATAAATGACATCAGCTTCTTGAACAGTGCAGTCTTTCAGTCAGGACTGGCTTAAATATTTCACTAAATATATTTACACACAAATTAATCTCTAATTTCATTATTTTATTATTAGACTGATCTGTATTAAACACAGAACTACTAAACTTTATTAATAATCGTTCTTTGCCTTTCTTCATCTCTTGCAACTGTAAGAATAATACAAAATTTAAGCTCCATCCATGTTCTTTGACATCTACACAAGGTACTTTGAAGAGCTGCCATTAACCCACGACAGGACAACATAGGAATAAACACAGGAGATGAAATCACTTCATAATCATTTAATCATTTGAATAAAATCGAGACTGGACAAAAAGGAATGTGCACAATTAATCATGAGTCCAGTCTGGCTGATCTTTCTGATGCATTTCTTTGCAGGTCGAGCCGTGGCTGGTGTTTAATACTCTTCTCCATCTTCTTCTCCATCTTGGATACTGTCTGCACCCACCTCTTCATAATCCTTCTCCAGAGCAGCCATGTCCTCTCTGGCCTCAGAGAACTCCCCCTCCTCCATGCCCTCACCCACGTACCAGTGCACGAAGGCCCTCTTGGCGTACATCAGGTCGAACTTGTGGTCGAGCCTGGCCCAGGCCTCAGCGATGGCCGTGGTGTTGCTCAACATGCACACGGCCCTCTGCACTTTAGCCAGGTCTCCTCCAGGGACCACAGTGGGAGGCTGGTAGTTGATGCCCACCTTGAAGCCAGTGGGACACCAGTCCACAAACTGGATGGAGCGTTTGGTTTTGATGGTGGCGATGGCGGAGTTGACATCTTTAGGAACCACATCTCCACGATACAAAAGGCAGCAGGCCATGTATTTGCCGTGACGAGGATCACATTTCACCATCTGATTGGCCGGCTCAAAGCAGGCGTTTGTGATGTCAGCCACAGACAGCTGCTCGTGATAGGCTTTCTCTGCAGAGATCACTGGAGCGTACGTGGCCAGAGGGAAGTGGATACGAGGGTAGGGCACCAGGTTGGTCTGGAACTCCGTCAGGTCCACGTTCAGAGCGCCGTCGAAGCGCAGAGAGGCAGTGATGGAGGACACGATCTGCCCGATCAGCCTGTTGAGGTTGGTGTACGTGGGACGCTCGATGTCCAGGTTCCTGCGGCAGATGTCGTAGATGGCCTCGTTGTCCACCATGAAGGCACAGTCAGAGTGCTCCAGAGTGGTGTGGGTGGTCAGGATGGAGTTGTAGGGCTCCACTACAGCAGTCGACACCTGAGGAGCAGGATAAACCGCAAACTCCAGCTTGGACTTCTTGCCGTAGTCGACAGAGAGACGCTCCATCAACAGAGACGTGAAGCCAGAGCCAGTGCCTCCTCCGAACGAGTGGAAGATGAGGAAACCCTGGAGACCCGTGCACTGGTCGGCCTGTGGAAATTCAGCAGAAAGGTCAATGATCACAATACTGATGATAAAACACAGCCAAAGGGTGTTGAACTTAGACGTACTAGTTTGCGGGTCCGGTCCAGAACTATATCAATGATTTCTTTGCCCACTGTGTAGTGACCGCGGGCGTAGTTATTAGCAGCGTCCTCCTTCCCAGTTATCAGCTGTTCAGGATGAAAGAGCTGTCGGTACGTTCCCGTTCGGACCTCATCTACAAAAGACATCAACAAGTTTCAGCATGATTGTTTTGGGTTTGTATTAAAAGCTGTGTGCTTAGCATTTATATTCCTCTCACATTGGAATATTAATTTTATTTATCGCCATGTTGTGATTTTACTCATTTCCTTACTGTAGACATATGAGGGGCTACAGTCTATAAATGCTCAACCTAATGTTCAAGGTTCATGCCTGAAACATGCTCCAGCGTGTTCACTTTGGTGAAGTCACTGTTTACCTATGACTGTTGGTTCCAGGTCGACAAACACGGCTCTGGGAACATGTTTTCCGGCTCCGGTCTCACTGAAGAACGTGTTGAACGAGTCGTCTCCTCCTCCGATCGTCTTGTCGCTGGGCATCTGACCATCGGGCTGAATGCCGTGCTCCAGGCAATACAACTCCCAGCACGCATTGCCCATCTGGGCTCCGGCCTGGCCGACATGCATAGAAATACACTCGCGCTGTAAAGACAAGGGCAAAGATTAGTTATTGTGTGAATATGGAAATGCAAGTGCAGTTATATCAGCATTCAAACCTTGACCTCAATAAACCACAGTTCATTTAAGCCACTTCACTTTGTACTGCTTTTTCAGGCTTTGAGTAAAGTGTAGTTTAAGACAAAAACAAGTGCGTCGCTGCGTCAGAAACAGATGCTCTTCAAAGTCACTCCAGACAGGCCGAGGCAACTCGTTCAAAAATGGGAGGTATGCTCATCTATTGAGCAATAGTCTAAGTGGAACACACTTGGCGCAAGGGTTTTGGAATGACCTCAACTACAGGGTACGCCTCAAAGCACATATTTAGCATGTTTTTCCCTCCTGTATCAGATTAAAAAGTGACCTAAAAGTTGGCAACATTTTTTTTTATATTTTAATTAAATTTAAACAACGTTACTTCCTCTTTATTAAAACAAATACAAAGTTCAAACATTATAATTTATGACATTTACAAGGAATGAACCATGGCATCAAACATTGTCCCAAATCTGTGCCTGTTGTTCATAAATGAAACATGAGGCTCTGAGTCCCGTGGTGTGGGCGCGGGTTTTATTACTCCACTCAGAGCTTGAACTGTGTAGGAAGGTGTATCCTTGATTGTTTCCTTAATCTTCGTTCCTCAAAGCACCATCAGAACCCGGAAGAAAGTAAGACGCAACTCAGTAACAAGAGGTAAAAACGATAAAACTACAGAGGACCACCACCAACTAAACCCCGAATAATATTTTAAAAACTATTACTTTATTACTAATGATGACAGTTTGGTTTGATTGGTTTTATCCAATAATATAAGCTACATTTGCGCCAAACTATCCGTTAGACAAAGGCGCATGCGCAGAACTAATCGGTGATTCATTGTGGCTCAGTTTTATTTTTCTTTAATTTTTCTTCGTCTTTGTGGGATTTCAGTTCAAATGTGACTCCGTAAACATTTATAACGCAGATAAATGATTTCCGTATTACTTGGCGCGCATGCGTAGCTCCAACTTCTAGTCAGGCGTCATTATGAACCAAAGTGAGTTACATGGCGGGCTTCTGCAAACAGGCCCATGTGGCGTATCTGCTCAAAAACTCCTCCCTAAACAGAGGCAGGCCAGCAGCAACCGGTAAATCAGTAGAAACCCTTCGGGGAGAGAGAAATGAGTCCACACAAACCGGAAGAGACGCTCCGCCCTCCCGCCGCAGAAAAGCATCAGGGCGTTAATGATGGCGCCTCGTGGTTTCACACATAACTTTTAGCCTAGATTTATAATAATGAAACCACGGCCACATTTGAGATTTTAGGATTTCTGAAGGTAAAAAGCAGTCTGACAGAAGAGGAGGCGTAGTGACTGAAAAACGACAGGATTAACATATTCTAAAATGTCGGATTTACAGTGCGTGCGTTTTAAGGCGTTTGAGAGCAAATTAACCCTATGAGAGACATTCATTTGTTAAGGCGTATTTTAATTTAAATGTAAAAAATATGCCAAAAAGAATTCTGGACTAAGTCAAAGCACAACGTTTAAGATTACAATTTTTAGATGTAAATGATACTTAAAGTAAGGTTAGTCTACATATTCAAATAAATGTATATAACGTTGTACAAATGTATGATTAAAACAGTTGTTTAAATGTAATCCTAAAATTGAGTTTAAGGTCTAAAATACGATGGATTATACATAAACCGCGGATTTTCGTTGGATTTTTAGGAACTGCGCCAGTACTCAACCTGCTACAAAAAATACCGTTAAAAGAGCCATCTCACTAGTTTTGTGGCCATTATCGGCGGAAAAACTCCTGTCTTCACCTTGACGATTGCCTAACAGTATTTCTTTTCGTTACTTACCATTTTTAGGACTGTTTTTCCTTCACTCCGACGCTTATGAGTCAGTTGTAAAGGCAGTTCTATGACGGAGTAGGGACGGCGCTTGTATTTATACTTTCACTGAAATGGGCGTGGCCAAAGCGACGGTTTGAACTGGCGCACGGCGGGAGCAGACGTTGAAACGTGATTGCGTCATCAGAACGTTCAAATCCCCTTCAACAGGAATGACCTTTGTCTTTTTACCTCTCACTGTTTACATTCAACAAATACTTTAAAACTCACTTTGTAGAATCTAATAAAACATATCTTACCATCTTTTCAAATAAAATCCTGTTGCCTGAATGTAAAGACTAATGTTTAGGTGCTGCTTGTATTTTGATCACACTATTCAGAATAAAACTGAATTAATGAGAATTAACCCTAACTCCTTTAAGAATGTGTAATCTGTGGTGTCGCTCTGTGACATAAGCCACTGCACGAGGCTCAGGCATTAGTCTCGGGTGAACAGTGTCGATCAGTGAGTAATGAAGCACATGCTGAGGAGTGTGATGGGCTTTTATTCAGACACAAATACAACAGAAAGTTCAGTTTAATGGAAAAGGATGATACACATGTAAAGATGAGCATGAGTTATTTTTTATTATTATTATTTTTTTAACTTATTAGCTATCCAGACTTATCTATACAGCTTAAATCTAGATGAAAGCTGTGTAAGCATTTAAATAAAAGGATTTGACATGTACTTAGCATGTAATTAGCAGAAGGGTATAGCAAGAGGCACTATAATGATATAAAGTGCAGATCTGACATCTTTATGACATTTTGAAAAAGACAAAGCAGACCCTAATATTCCTCTCCTTCTTCTTCTCCTTCGTCTCCGATGCTGTCAGTGCCCACCTCTTCATAATCCTTCTCCAGAGCAGCCATATCCTCTCTGGCCTCAGAGAACTCCCCCTCCTCCATGCCCTCACCCACGTACCAGTGCACGAAGGCCCTCTTGGCGTACATCAGGTCGAACTTGTGGTCGAGCCGGGCCCAGGCCTCGGCGATGGCCGTGGTGTTGCTCAACATGCACACGGCCCTCTGCACTTTAGCCAGGTCTCCTCCAGGGACCACAGTGGGAGGCTGGTAGTTGATGCCCACCTTGAAGCCAGTGGGACACCAGTCCACAAACTGGATGGTGCGTTTGGTTTTGATGGTGGCGATAGCGGAGTTGACATCTTTAGGAACCACATCTCCGCGGAATAACAAGCAGCAGGCCATGTATTTGCCGTGACGAGGATCACATTTCACCATCTGATTGGCCGGCTCAAAGCAGGCGTTTGTTATCTCTGCAACAGACAGCTGCTCGTGATAGGCTTTCTCTGCAGAGATCACTGGAGCGTACGTGGCCAGAGGGAAGTGGATACGAGGGTAGGGCACCAGGTTGGTCTGGAACTCCGTCAGGTCCACGTTCAGAGCGCCGTCGAAGCGCAGAGAGGCAGTGATGGAGGACACGATCTGCCCGATCAGCCTGTTGAGGTTGGTGTACGTGGGACGCTCGATGTCCAGGTTCCTGCGGCAGATGTCGTAGATGGCCTCGTTGTCCACCATGAAGGCACAGTCTGAGTGCTCCAGAGTGGTGTGGGTGGTCAGGATGGAGTTGTAGGGCTCCACTACAGCAGTTGACACCTGAGGAGCAGGGTTGGGTAAAGGTAGGATCATGTAAAGTACCTCTTAAACAGCAATGTCGTGTCACTTGTTCAAACCCTACCTGAGGAGCTGGATAGATGGCAAACTCCAGCTTGGACTTCTTGCCGTAGTCGACAGAGAGACGCTCCATCAACAGAGACGTGAAGCCAGAGCCAGTGCCTCCTCCGAACGAGTGGAAGATGAGGAAACCCTGGAGACCCGTGCACTGGTCGGCCAGTTTCCGGATGCGGTCGAGAACCATGTCTATGATCTCTTTGCCGATGGTGTAGTGGCCTCGGGCGTAGTTATTGGCTGCGTCCTCTTTCCCGGTGATGAGCTGCTCCGGGTGGAAGAGCTGACGGTAGGTTCCAGTCCGGACCTCATCTGTGATCAGAGAACAAGGGTTAGATGGATATAAAAAATAAAATAAATAGCTATAAACCCTACTTTACCGATGACTGTTGGTTCCAGGTCGACAAACACGGCTCTGGGAACATGTTTTCCGGCTCCGGTCTCACTGAAGAACGTGTTGAAGGAGTCGTCTCCTCCTCCGATCGTCTTGTCGCTGGGCATCTGACCGTCGGGCTGAATGCCGTGCTCCAGGCAATACAACTCCCAGCATGCATTGCCAATCTGAGAGCCGGCCTGGCCCACGTGCACGGAGATACATTCACGCTACAGGAGAGGTAAAAAATACCATGAAACTTTTTATCAGGACTTAAAGGAAGACTAAAAGTGATTGATGGTGTTGTATTAAATATGAACAAATATGGAAAAGTTCAACAAAAACACTTTTTGCAGGTTCAGGTTTAGAAAATGCTTCAACCTTGTTTGTCATGGATTAGATCAGGTTTAGCCTCTTTTTTCTCATTCTTGTTTATTACTCGGTTTATTTAAGAACATTTTATATGCATTTGAATTTGAGAAGTTGAACAAATTGTCCTATTTTGATCTACTTTAGTTCTGGTCTGGACTGGTTTTCTCCTGTAACTTCTTTTCTCCTGGTTTAGTCCTGGGTTACTTCATCATCAATTTATCTGAGCAGCAGATATAAAATTAACATTACATCAAGAATATAAGTAAATAAAAAGTACAATAATGGTGTTTAGTCTTGTTTTTGCTCTGTTTTATCCCAGGATTCTTGGTTCAGTCCTATTTGAGGTTCAGTTCATGTTAGTCTGGGTTTAGTCTTTATTTGGTCTTGGTTTATTCCAGATTTTCTCCTGGTTTAGTCTGGGTTTAGATTAGTTTTTTTTGTCTAATTTGCTGATTAGACCTGGTTTAGATGTGGTTCTGGTTTCATACCAGCTCATTTATTTAGATTTAACCCTGACTGATCCTTAGTTTTAAGGTTAAGTCCTTGGTTTAGTCCTGAGGTGGTTCTCTTTTTGCCTCGGTGTAGTCTTGCATTGCTTAGACCTGCTTAAATCCTCGTTTAATCCGTATTTATCCTACTTTTTCCATCTTGTTTAGTCCTTACTTTAATCCCACAGCCTTTATAAAGTCTCCAAACCTTTATCTACTTCTACCAAACACCAAATATTGCCACAAAGTGCTCCTCACCATGTTTTCTTTGCGTCGGCAGCAGTCCCTCGTTCACCGGAGCCGAGTGGTTGAGGAAGTCAGGTCCTGTTGAGTCTCGGAGCGGTCTTTATAAGAGCGGCCATCACCAGGCAACAGGGGTTTTGTTGTGGAAACTGGAGGAGCTGAAGACGCACGAACATCGACAAAGACCGAGCAGATCTACTGGAGTTAACTTCACAAAGACTCTGACAATGAACAATGAACAATGAACGAGTCGCTGTGAAATAAGAGCCACGGCTGTTAGGTTTAGTCTGGATTATTCTTGGGATTAATCCTTTAAGTCCTGGTTTTGACTTGGTTTAGTTTTAAATTTAGTTCAGGGTTTAGTCCTGGTTCAGTCCGGATTAAGCACTAGGTTTAGTCCTTGTCTTGGTTTAGTTTGGCATTTAATCCAATCAATTCAAATTATAGTCTGGGATTAATCTGACAATGTTTATTCCTGGTTTAGACTCAGATATTTGGCCTGGTTTTAGTCCTGGTTTAGTCTTTCGTTATTTTTAATCTTGGTTTTGGTCTTGGTTTATTAGTCCCGTCTAGTTCTGGTTTAGTCCTGTTTTGTCTTGGTCCTGGTTTAGTCCAGGCTCAGACTTGGTTCTGGGTTTAATCTTGGCTTTATTCTCAGTTTGGTCTCGGTTTGGTCTTGTTTAGCCTGTTTTAGCCTGGTTTTATAGTCTTGGTTTAATCCTAGTCCGGGTTTAGTCTCCATTTGGTCTTGGTTTAGTCCTGATTTGGTCTTAGCTCAGTTCTAGCTTTAGACTTGATTTAGTTTAGTCCTGGTTTAGTCCAATTCTGACTTGGTTCTGGGTTTATTCTCAGGTTTAGTCTCAGTTTGGTCCTGGATTTAGATCTGGGGTTATACGTTTAGGTTAGTCCTCTTTAGTCCTGGTTTAGTCCCAGTTGTCTCCATATTAAACCTGGCAGACATCAAACACTGTTGAATATTCTAAGTATAATATGATCTAATCTGATCTAATCTAATCCCAGTTTTCCTCGAGTGAGTCCGTTCCAGTTTCAGCCTCAGACAGAGATAATCAAACTAAAGCCAGGTCCTGGACCAGGTTCGGAGCCGGTCTCTGTGGAAAGAAAACCGATCCGTGTTCGGAGTGTGACCTGAAAAGGCTCGAGTTTCAGATCAACGACTTAAACCACTTTGGTCCAGATTCATTTCCAAAAAGACAACTGAGCTTCAGGTGAGTATCTGAGACTCGGAGGAAACGGGTTCAGCATCAACCAGTCTGGACTTGGTCTAAGACTGGACTTGGACTGTTGTTTTGGACTTGTGTTTGTAAAATGGAGCGAGTTTAATGAGTGTCTTTCCAAAAATCCATCTTAAACCAGCTCAGTTCTTTGTATATGTTAACAGCTCTAAACAGCCTTCACTCCTCATTTTTATTTCTTTATTTTCTTCATGATTATTTTATGTTCTGTGACAAATAATACGAACAAATAGCATAAAGATTTCTGTAAAATGATATCAGTGCCATTGATTTTACGCTTATACCTTGTGTTTTGATCAAAATGGTACTGTATTTGCATTATTTGTGACTTGTTAATGCTGTTGATGCGAGAGAATAAAGGTTGAATAGAGTGTCCACGTTGTTTCGGCTCCAGCTCGTTCTGTTGTGACTAAATCAAACTCCAGGGTTACGTCGTTTCTCTGACGACTGCTTCAGCTCAAACATCCACAGAGTTAATCATTGTTTTACGGACGTTAATAAAGAGCCACAGTCAGAGACTCATTGTGGGGTTTTCTGGCAACAACAGCTGCCAGTTTTTAACCATAAATTTATATTTATATATTTTTTTAATAGCGTAGAATACTGATCACAGATATTACGGAAAAATGCTGATTTCTTTTGTTTTTTCAGCTGTTTTTATCAGTGACGTGTTTTAAAGGAGATTGTTTTTGTGCCTCTTTACTCTTCATCAAACATCATTTACCGTTTAATCCTCTTCATTTACAATTTTGTCATCAGTTTATTCCATTTAAAACCGGTTTAATCTTGTTTTCGACCTGGTTCAGTCCCGGGACACACCACAGACGCTTCTTTATCGTTTGATTCATGTTTAATGTCGCTTCATTAAAATACACAAACCCACACAGTGTAAAAATCCTTCCTCTGTGCACAATTCTTTGAAACAAATAAAATCACAGTTCAAGACAGCAACAACGGGAGCTTCTTTAGATTCTCTTTTTTTTTTTTTTGTCGCTTCTTGAAAAAAGGCCATTTGAACAACCCTTATTTTCTCTGACACGTTATAGATACAAATATTGAAATAAAATATCACATGAAAGTCTTTTGTAATTAATGAAAACATCTAGAGCTGCTGTTTCTAGTCATAAATAGAGCTAAACCAGCCTTTACTGAATAATCTAATGAGAAAAGCAGGAGCTAGTTCTCTTGTTCAAAAAAGCTACTAACATAAAGTTTATTTCATGAATTCTGGTCTCAGGATGTGTATTTGAACACTTTTTTGACTTGTACCTGGGCACGGTTTCTTTTGCATAAAATAACAAACCAATCATTGGATTTTTTCACAGCTGCAGTACCTCATATTGACCTGTAGGGGGCGGTATATTCCACTGAGCAGTATGTTCAGGTCAGGTCTGTTCATGAAGGTTTGTGTTTCCAGTGCAGTGCAATAGAAACACGTGAAAACTGAATAAAAAAATACAGAACTTGAAATAAAACTGTTAGTTAAATTAAATAAATTAATAAATGATGTTTGGAGTTTATAAAGAAAGCGCTTCTCTTTTGACTTTTAAAAGACTGCAGTGTGTTTAGCTCCACTTTTCATTAACAATCAAACTGTTTTCATGAAAGTAAAACCCTTATTTTTGGATCTTTCGTTCCCTTTTTATGAAAATGTACCACTCTGACCCAACCTGCCCCGTACTGCTCCAGTGGAAAAGCAGAATATATCACTTCATCCTTTTATAAACAATAACTCAAAGAAATGACAGTTTACTTTGGGTTTGTTTTGTGGCCAGTGGAGAGTCCTTTGTAGTAAAAACGTGAACTGAACTGAGATCAGGGCACAGGACGCAGGAGGTTAACCTTAAACCTTCTGCGTAAAGTTCTCAGGGAAAACACCTTTGGCCGATATGTCTTTTTTCTGCGACCAGTGAGTCTCTTTCAAACCCAGCAGCCATCCATCGTCCTGCCACAAGAAAAAACACAAAAGACAAAAGAGATTTAGGTTTATCACAAAGAGAGGGTTGTGATTGAAATGGTTTTAGTGAATATCTCTGACCTGTTCGTCTGGGTTATCGAAGGCCAAGACTAAAACCATGTCTCCAACTTTCAGCTCCAGCTCGTCTCCGTCGGTCGCTGCGTAATCATGAACTGCTTTCACCTAAAAAATACATAAATAAATACACTTTACACTCATTTTTATAATTAATGCCTTTGAAAAAAAACTGGAAAACTCTCAGGACTCAGAGGAAGATGAAAAACAATTAAGAATAAGCTGCCTCCAAAGATAAATAACTGGAAATAAATTAGAAAGAGTTTCAAAAAAGAGACTGAAGCTAATTTAATGATATTTGGCTGGTTTCTTGGTAAAACAGAATTAGATTAACTTATGGAACTGTTTTGTCATTCTGTCTTTTTCTTTTTAAAAACATTCTATAGAATCATTATTTGTGTCCGACATGTTTTTGATTTTCTTTATTGTTTCACATGTTTTCCATTTTGTTAATGTTCTCTTGTTGTTTCTTGCTCAAAAATGAAAGCCTCGTCTGTTCAAAAATAATTTAATAAGTAATTATTTTGATTATCTTTCAAAATGGCTGCTTTACATTTCATACATTTTGTTTTTTTCAGCTGAGACGATCCCATATTAGAAGCTATTAAAGATTAAAAAAACACTTAAATACTTCAGTTTTAAACAGTTTGTCCCACTTTTAACTCATAAATATGTCAAAGCAGTGCAGCAAACATCAACAAAAGTGTTAACCCTGCAATTAACTGGATATTGTCAAAATAACTAGTAAATAAAACAGGGATGGGTCAGACCTTGTAGAGGAATCCAGGAGGCATCTCTCCGTCCGAGCCGTTTGTCACTGCTCCCTGAAAAGAAACGGTTAGGATTCAACAAGAGGATCTGAAGATGAAAGAAAAGAAGAAGAAGAAGAAGAAGAAGAAGAAGAAGAAGAAGCGAGTGGAAATATTTCACAAAGTTTATGTAAAACCAGCTCCAGACGAAGACTTTCAGCGCCTCGTTTAATTTAATCCTTTTTTGTGACCGAGACCAGATCTAAAAACCCACAGGACGGGCTCGGGGAAGGCGTCTGAACCCGACTGATCCTGGACCGGGCTCGAGTCCTCCTCCTCAGTCCTGTACCTGGTCCTGGTCTTGTACCTGATCCTGGTCTTGGTCCTGGTCCTGGTCCCAGTTGGGCTCTGTGTAAGTCTGAGGCGTTTGGTCCCAGTCGGTCTGAGAGTAGTCTCTCTGTTCGCTGTAACCCCACTCCTCTTCCTCCTGATGATGATGACGATGAGGGTCGGCCGGCGCGGGGTCGTACTCCTGATCCTGAGACTCACGCTACGAGGTCAAGGGTCGCGGGGTGGAAAACGTAACGGGTTTTTAGGGGATTTTTCAGGATCAGGATTCAGGTGAAAGGATTGGAAACGAAGGAAAGGCTTCAGTGAAATTAAATGATTCAGAACTAGTCTCGTCAAGTCCAAATACAACCTGTGACCTTTAATATTAATAATAAATCATCACAAAGTCAGTATGTTTTTCATTATCTGCAGTTAATTTCATAAAGATTTGTCCAGTTTTGACAAAAATGGAAATAAATCAGATCTATTCAAGAGGAGAAAGGAATTAATTGTTTTTCTTTTCAAAGTTTTCTAATAAAATGATAACAGGCTCCAGTTACAAGTCTTTTTACATTTTCTCAAGTCATTAAATTGTGATTCGAGTCCACACTTCTGTCTCTATCTGTCTATGAATTATTATTATTTATATTTTATTTATTATGTCTTACCCATGCGTCCCATGATGGTGCCTTCCATTTAGCAGCATTCAACAAGAAATACCAGTGAGTTACAAGAGTCTGGACTAATTATTGCTTTTACCTTCACTTCAAACTTTGATTTTAGAAATATTTTGAGAAGAAGTCAAATAAAAGTTAGGATATAGTCCGGATCAAGCATAGATCTACAGTTTGAGAACAAGAAAAAGTGACCAAAAAGATGGAAAAGTCAGAGCTAAACATAAAAACACAGGAGGATAAAAAGAAGCGGAAGCAAAAGTCACTCAGAGAAACATGCACGAGTTAAAAGAATCAAGCGTAAAATTAGAAAAACAAGCCAAATCCAATATAGTGGAATATAATGAGGCGGATATGACCCCTGTGACCTCTGACCCACCTGAGGAGCAGGTGTGACGGGCTGCCACACCTGAGCGTCCCAGCTGAGCAAATCGAACCCAGCCCACGACTCACTCGGCTACACACACACACACTGCATTAGCAAAACTACACCAGAAGAATAAACTTTAATCTGATATTTACTGATGTCACGTTACTTCCAGCTCAGTTCATCGGGTTTATTTCAGTGTAAATATGGATTAAGGAGAAAACGTAGAGTCTATTTCAGGTTAGTTCTGACCTGTGCTGCGTTCGGGGCCGTGGGAACTGTGGGGACTGTGGGGACTGTGGCGTCTGAGGCGTCGTCGTCCTGGGGGCCTCTCTGATCCGGGGACGGGGTGAGTCTGGGAGGGGGCCGGCTCGGAGGAGGACCGGGCCTCTGGGTTAGAGCCGGGACATGCAGCGTGCAGCAAACACAGGGTTTATACTGGGTTAGTACTGTTAGCTCCTGATTATTGACTGATTATTGACTGATTATTGGCTCCAAAGTCAAACTCTGCCGTCAAAAGTCAAAAGTCAGGTTGGGTTTCTCCCTAAAGTCACGTTCCAGCAACAATTTGATCAGTTTCAGTGAAAAATATATTGTTTATGGCTCCAGCAGCTCTGTCACAATCCATTTAATATACAGGTTCAAAATACAATATCTGTTCAAATTTGTAATAAACATATTCAAATCGGAATAAAACCAGGTTAAATCTGTCTACAACCTGTTAAATCCATCTAAAACATGTTCGAATCTACCTAAAAGCTGCTCAAATCCAACTAAAACCTGCTTAAAAAACAATTAAAAACTGCTCAAATCCAACAAAAACCTGTTCAAATCCATCTAATACCTGTGCAAGGCTGTCTAAAACTGTTCAAATCAAACTAAAACTATTTCAAAACCATCTAAAATCTGTTAAACTTCATCTAAAATTATTTTAAATCCAATTGAAACCTGTACAAATCCAACTAAAACCATTTTAATACATCTGAAATCTGGTCAAAACCAACTAAAACCTGTTCAAATCCAACTAAAACCTGTACTTGTGGAATGAGTGGACATTTTCCTCTCGATGTACAGCTATTAACGTCTATTTTATTTCTAAAACAGTGTGATTTCATCCAAACGTTAGCATTTTCAAACAGCGACAACACTCCTCAGACATTTTAGGATCTCGTCCGGATGCAGCCTTTGAACCACTTTAATTCTTTGTTCATTGTGTTTTTTACCTTTGGTGCCGAACTCGCCGACTCGCTGTGATTGGCCTCCTCACTGTGAGAAAAAAAAACAATAACACAAGTCAAAACACAAAACAGAGAAGAAGAAGAAAAGGAGGAAATGATGCACACGTGACATTCACAGTGTGTCCACAAGAGGGCGACAACACCGCAAGATCCAAACCAAACATATTCCAAACTTTTCTCAAATTAAACACAATCCAACTTCACACAGCAGACGTTTAGGACTATTTTAATACTGTTTAGTGTCAGAATATTCAGTAAAACTCGACAAAACAATATGAAACTCAAATAATTCGAGGTTTTTGCACATGCTCGTTACCTCTTCGCAGCCTCAGTCTTTTCTCCTTTTCTACAGTGAACCGCAATAATTACATTTTAGGTTTGGGCAGGTTTTTATGTTTTTCTGTTGACTGAATGTGTTTTTGTTTAAAGATGAGTAAAAGTGAACGTGGAACTCACTTGAGCTCTCGCTGCTCCTCCAGTTTGGTCATGATGTCGTTCAGGTTTTCACCCAGCTTCAAGAGAAAGAAAATAATCATCAGAAACAAGGACAACAAATAAATCAGCCTCAATAATAGGACAATAGTTCCCAGAATAATTACTGCTTTATGGCAAGGAATATATTGTTAAGTTTGTATGGAACATTTTTATTTCTTTTGTTGTAATTTTAATTTTTTATTTTTTTTCTGTATTGTAATTTTATTTTATTGTAATATTTTATAGTAATTTATATTATTTTAATTGTTTTTTATTTTATATTATTTTAATTATATTTCTTATTGTTTTTATTAATTTAACAAAAAATATTTTATATGAATTGTACATAAAAATAGAACACAGAATTAAATGGTTATTGATTTGTCAGATTTTGTTTAAAATACTTACATTATTTATACACAACACTGACTTTTAAAATGCAACTGTGCAACTTCTTTATATATCTGCCACCAAATTAACAGACGTCAGAGATTAACACAACTATTCAGTACTTTTTCAGTGTTTTGTTCAAAAATAGAGCTTCACAAAACGGGACAATACAGTTTAGTGACAAAGGGATGATTGCAGACCTCTTTGGAAAATAAAAATGCTGAAAAAAACTACAAAAATAATCAAAATGAAGGTTTATTGTGAGTTTTTTCTGCTGTAGCTGGACTGACCTTGCTCATTTCTCTGTGAAACTTCTCCTGCTGTTTGGCCATGCTCTGGAATGTGTTAACATAGACGCCAACACGACTGCAACAAAAACACAAGAGATATATCACACACACACATCCAGCGTCACTTCATAAACTGGTCTGAATGGTTCCGTACCTGTCCCACAGCACCGGGAGCTCGTCCTGCAGCTCCACGTTCAGCTCCTCGAAGATTTTCTGAGCCCGACCCAGTTCCTCTTCGGCCTGGAACCAGAGACAAAGACAGAAGAGCGACGGATGAAGGAAAAGAAGAGGCCAGAGTCTGTATGAGACGCTCAGAATGTAATAAACACACTGCATCCACAAAAAAAAAACAAAAAAACAACACAATCAGGGTTTAATAAAATACTGATGGGACACAGGACAGAGTCAGCACGTTTACATGACAGAAAACTGGACTAAAACACTAGAAAATGTGGTTAAATCATGTTAAATTAGAGGTTGGGCTGCATTTAGAGGCATTTCTGTTCATTATTTTGACTAAGAAAGTAAAATGGTTAATAAAGGTGGAGCTAAATATAATACGGTCTGTTACTTGGACAAAAAAATGAATCAAAAGAGAAAATAGCAACTCTAGACATATTCAAGGATGAAATAATGCAAAAATGCTGCAGTTTTAGTGTTTTACTCAGACTTTGGGGCCTATTCCTGCAATTTATTTAATTAAAGCCACAAACCAAGAGCAGGACTGACTCAGAGTTTTGTGAGTTATTTTTTTATTTGTTTGTGGATGAAAAACACAGCTTTTGTCGTCTGTATTGTTTAAATAGTTTAAAATTGGAAAAAAGAAATATTCTGCAGAAATTAATGCCATAATAATCACCAAATCAAAAAAAAAAAAAAAAAAAAACGCAAAATGGTGAGGGGCCATGCTAGTCTGTTAGGGGCCAAAGATGGAGACACTTTTATTCAAGCTTTTATTCAATTTTGAATGTAAGGTCTCATCTTCATTTAAGTCTTACAAAAGTTATCTTTAATATTAATTTCCTCCTTTTATGGAAACTAGTTATAGTTGGTTTTGAACAGGTTTTATTTGGATTTGAACAGGTTTTATTTGGATTTGAACAGGTTTTAGATGGATTTGAACAGGTTTTAGATGGATTTGAACAGGTTTTAGTTGGATTTGAACAGGTTTTAGATGGATTTGAACAGGTTTTAGATGGATTTGAACAGATTTATTTGGATTTGAACAGGTTTTAGATGGATTTAAACAGGTTTTAGATGGATTTGAACAGGTTTTAGTTGGATTTGAACAGGTTTTAGTTGAATTTGAACAGGTTTTAGATGGATTTGAACAGATTTATTTGGATTTGAACAGGTTTTACATGGATTTGAACAGGTTTTAGTTGGATTTGAACAGGTTTTAGATGGATTTGAACAGGTTTCAGATGGATTTTAACAGGTTTTAGATGGATTTGAACAGGTTTTATTTAGATTTGAACAGGTTTAATTTAGCTTTGAACAAGTTTTATTTGGATTTGAACAGATTTATTTGGATTTGAACAGATTTATTTGGATTTGAACAGGTTTCACATGGATTTGAACAAGTTTTAGTTGGATTTGAACAGGTTTTAGATGGATTTGAACAGGTTTTAGATGGATTTGAACAGATTTATTTGGATTTGAACAGGTTTTACATGGATTTGAACAGGTTTTAGTTGGATTTGAACAGGTTTTAGATGGATTTGAACAGGTTTTAGATGGATTTGAACAGGTTTTAGATGGATTTGAACAGATTTATTTGGATTTGAACAGGTTTTACATGGATTTGAACATGTTTTAGATGAATTTAAACAGATTTATTTAGATTTGAACAGATTTATTTGGATTCCAGTACAAACCTATTGAAGGGCCACATAAAACATTGCAAAGGGCCACATTTAGCCCTCGGGCCTTGAGTTTGACCTGTGTGCTCTAAAGATTAAACTGCATTAATTTCTCTATATTTTTCCCGTTTCTTTCGCTCTGACCTGGTCTTTATTAAACCTTCGGTGAAACTGTAACATGTAAACGTCCTGAGAGCCTGTAATGCTTTACAAATGGAGGGTCTGATTTTGGTGCAGGTTTAATGAGGAACCAGAGCGTCACCTGGTTGTAGGAGAGGTTAGTCTGAGCCACCTGGTGGGCAGATATCAAACCCTGAGCCCAGCTGGGGGCCGCCATCTCCAACAGGGCTGTGGGCTTTAACACACACCATGCAGCAGTGAACACGGACAGAGGACAGCAAACGGCAAACCGGACATGTTAATGAACACCTCAAACATCTTTATTATCATTAAATACGTCACAAACCCAGATATTGTGGAAATATGAAAAGCCGAGGGGGAATCTTACCTTCGCGATCTTGGCCTCGTCTTTTTTCTTGCCTTTTTGTAAATTGGCGAAGTGGTGCCTGGCGCTGTCGAAGTCCACCATTTTACGGTCGCGCTTCGCAATACGAGCCTGTAGGGGGCGACACAGGTACGATCACAATCAGAATTCACTCAAACAAACCTCAGTCTCGTCAGATTCATCACATACTTTTAAATTTAAGCCCCGTTTTATTAAGGTTTATTATAATCTGAAAACTGAGGCTGTGTCAGTTTAGAAAGTTTAGAGCATCTTTTGGACAGTCTTTTATTTTTTTATTATAGTGATGTCAGCTTTTAAAACATACCCCCAACGTTTAAGTCAATTATTCAAATGTTTACATCTTGTGTTCTTCATAATTTACCTTTTAAATCTGTTTCCTTCTAACTCGTGACTGATTTTGGACAAACTGCATAAAATTTTGTGAATTCACTTCAAGTTGTGCCCATTTGCCCCGTACTTTAAGCCCCGTTTTGGTCCCTTTCAAATATTTACTCATGTTTAGTGTTGTTTTGGGCTGGTTAGAATAGTTTAGTGCCTTTTGTCTCTGATTAAGTCCCAAAAACTCACTTAAATATGTAAAAAATGTCTTGTTTACACTGCTCTGTTCACATTTTAATCCTTATTGTTCAAACTAACCTTTTATCTTAATAACACTCAAATAATGCATCTGATTTGGTCCAATGTATTTGTGTTGTTTGTATTAAATAAAGTGTTTTCAAGAGTCAAAGGGAGCTCACCTTGATGTCAGGAAACTGGGCCAGGTACGTGTCCATGGAGAGAAGAGACTTGTCTGAGAGGCTCTGGTGGTAATCTAACCACAGCGTGTCTGTGTCCTGGGACAAAAAACACACACAATATTCAGAAAAACACACGACGAGGGCTTTCAAACAGAGGACAAATAGAATCTTCTTTTCCAAAACTGTAAACGTGAAGGAAAAAGGTCTAAAAAAGGACTGAAACCAGGAGGAACGACACAAAAATATGACTTGACAAAACAAAACAATCAGGGCCAAACCTGGAGAGTTTAGGGTCAAATTAGAAAAGAAAAAACAGACTAAATACAATACAACAAGAGGGTTGGGAATACAGGAAACTGCAGTTATATTCACTACATTTTACCTCCAGATTATTGTCCAACTCCTTTTCTATCATCTCCTTCAGAAAAAGAGGACATGCAGGTCAGAGACAGAGGTTAGTCACAAGAAAGAAACACAGAGTTAATCAGGAAAGAACAGGACAGAACCACACACATCGGGTTTTAGTTCATAACAGAATGAAATAAAGACACAATAAATACATAAAGTGAATAAATAATCCGGTGCAAAGAAGAAGAGACGAGTGTGAACACGGGAACTATCATTAAACAAAGGTGAGTTACTGAACAGGTGGAGTTAAGGCGTGTAAAGTGTATTAAACGTGTTGCTGGTGCAGGATTAACGTGGAGGTATATGTTCTCACCTCGGCCAGAGCGTCCATCTCCACTTTCCCAAACCACTCGGGTTCGTACATGTCGGCGAGACAGTCCTGGAGCCGCCGCGACGCGTCCTGCATCGCTGCAACACACACTCTCATCACACACTCACGTTTACAGGTGAACAAAGCTGAGGTATAGACTTTTGTCTTACTTTTAACGGCTGTCAGATAAGCTTTCAGGTCTTTTTGGAGCTTGGTGCCATCATTCTGAAACAAAAAGAAGAGAATAGAACATTTAAACAGGACTAATGTTACTTTGACTTGTTTTTTTGTTGATTTCAAAGAGTTTTTCTCAAGAAATCTGCAGCTGGAACACCTTGTTGAGCTTTAAGGCTTGGTTCTTGTTACGTAGTGATGTCATCAAGTGTGGATCAAAGCTAATTTATTGTCTTTAGCAGAAAAAGCAACGTTTAGACTATATTTTTTGGATTATTTTGACCATTTCTAACGTGTAAACAAACTAAAATCAGATGAAAAGTAGAGTGAGCTGACCATCTGTTTGTTGAAGTTGGCCACCATTTCCTCGAAGGCAGCGTCGCGGGTTTCATCAGCTTTACCCAGTTTCTGCAAAACCTGAGAAAGACACAAAACACAGATGAAGCCGAGACGCGTTTCATTGGGTCTTTCTTTAGATCGTCTCTAAATGTCCAGTTCTAACATAACATTTCCAAAGTGAACAAAATGACAAAAGTTAAAAGGAGCAAAACATGTTTGAAACGGCAATGTACTAAAAAGGAAATGTTTGAAGCTAATCACTGTCAGAGAAAAAAAACACACACAGTTTAAACTAAAGGACAGTTCTGTGATTGTTGATTTGTAAAAAAGAAGAAAATAATGGCAATTTTGGCCCTAAATGACCACTGTAGTTCACTTTTATACAGACACTAAGCTGCTCAATTATGAAAAAAAACATAATCAGTTACTGAAATCATGATTATTTTACACGATTACTCATTCACTTTGGAAATATGTTGGATTTATTGAACAAAACAGTGAATTCTTCTCAATAAATACAAAAATAATTCAAATGTATAAATAAATAGCTTGAAAAATAAACAGAAATAATAAAAGAGAACGTAATAAATAATCGTTTCTCTTGATGACACAGGTTTGTGATCGTTTGGAGCCGACATTTTAACTGAGAACTCGAGATCAAACCCACAACCTCTGAACGGAGCAGCTCTGATTGATTCTGAACCGTGATCATTAATCAGTATTGATCAGTTTTCATCAATAGCTCACAGCTCACTCTTTTACAGCAGGAGTTTTACATCAGAGAAAAGACACCGGTTGCTTTTAGGGACAAGGTCATTGTCTAATCTTGGAGCTGACGCCTGAACGCTCACCGGGGGATTCCCCTCGACACATCTGCACCTGCCCCGACCGAACAGGAAAGATCTGCCCCGACCGAACACGGAGGAAAGATCTGCCCCGACCGAACACAGAGGAAAGATCTGGAAAGACTTGAGGATGACTCTCTGTAAAAGGCCTCAGAGTTTAGACCCAGCTCAGAATCAGACTCAAAATGTAAAAACACTGCGTGTGTTTTAAAAACTAGACACGTGAAGTTAAATCTCCAGAGGTTTTGAGGTTAATCCTGGACGTAAACGTGAATATTTCATAAAACATGGTTGTATTTATGATAATAGTGAGGCCTGGCTCTGATGAAACTCGAGCTGAAACTGGGTTGAATGAGTCAGTCCCGGTGTAACGTTTCCTTCTATAAATACAAACACAAGGGTCTGTGGTATTAACAGAGCGGGTTATACATAGAGCGCACCCCCCGCTGCACCGAGGCATGCTGGGAAGTCAGGGAGTGAACAGACAGGTGCACAGGGGCAACTCGACACAGTGATAACTCTACGAGACTTAGCCGTGAATCAGAGCCGGACTGGGGCTTTCCGAACGGACCAAAAGAGTTATTGATGAAGAGTGTGATGGGTTTGTGCCGTAAAATAAAGGTTAAACAGACGTATGTTTAATGTTTATCTGTTTTAGAACAAACACAGAATCAGTTTTGAGGTGTTCCAGGGTTTAAACAGAACTTGAGGTTTTCATTCACAGCAAAACAAAGCTCAAAGTGCATTATTTAAATCAATTAAATAATAACAAAATAGTGACATTGTTCACTATTTACTTTAAAAACATGGTAAAAGTTCATAAATTTGGGCAAAATATGTTATTGTAATGTAAACTTTGAACATGTGTTAGCTCAGGTTGTGTTAGTGGAATCTACAAATGTATTTTTTCCTCAAAATTTGCCAAAAACACAGATATTTTAATATTTTCACCCTTTTCTTTTCGTTAAAACCCTTTTGTCTGGATCATAAAGAACATTGAGGCGACTGTGGGACAGGTTTGTGGCTGTGATCATTTCCCATCATGCTTTGCTGCACAGCTGAGCAGCGGGTTGACGTTACATCACCATGACGACCGCGGAACACGGCCAGGAGTCACATGACACCGTCTGAACCGCTCATCCAGGTCTTAGTGCGTCTTCACTGTTTTTAATGAGAACTAATGCTGTATGAGTTTGAAAAAAAGTGGAAAAGTTACATTTGGAAGGATTTAAGGATTTTTCTAAATGAAAATATCCCACAAACAAATACTGGAGCAAACATTTTTTTTCAGTCGAGTTTTTTTGTTTTTCTTAAACTGATTGAAAAATGTAAAATTCTAAATAATCTGGCGCCTGGTCTTTGCTCTTTTCTCTCACTTTTGACAAATATCTGATGCTAACTTATTCACAGGTCTTTGTTTATCAATCCTAAACATTGCATTGGAGCCATTTTAGTTTGTTTTCACTGTAATTAATAGTAACTTATAATTATTTTGCGTTATTATGGTTTGGGCTTTACTTTTATAAATCATATACAACATCATTTACATTTAGAAGTGTGCAAATGGGTTTTTCAAACACAAAGAGGCTATAGTTTTTGATAAAATGCCTCTAAATTTGCTGCAAATTGTGAATGGACCTAAGAAATACAATAGTAAAATATGGTTGAGTTTCTACTAAACTGTCCTGGGACAATAGATTGATACTGTTTACGTTCTCTCTAGTGATTCTTTATTGAAATACTGATCCAGAGGTTCGTTAAAAGCTGTTTTTTTATTGTAAAGGCCCCAGATGTTAAAGGAACAAGTGGCACTTTCATTTTGTTGCATCGTCAGGTAAAAAGAAATTAAAAATGATGCACCAGTTCCACAGAAACCTCATGTTTTTCTAATAAACTCAGTGTGTTTGTGAGAGCCTGACCCTGGTCTCGGTGCAGGTTTGTTTCTCTGAAGGTGATTAGACGTAAACTCCAGCAGCTTAAGCCACAACAGTGATTAGCACCGACCATAATAACTCCGTCTCATCAGGTTTCACGCTGCGTTCGATGTCCCTCTGCTCCACAGACACTACACACTCCACTACAGCACTACTCCTTCTCCTCATGTTACTCTTTAATGTACTTTTATTCTGGTTTAGAGCAGTTTTAGCTTCTGAACATCGACAGGTTTTAGAAAACATTAGCTTTCCAACAGGTTTGAAGATGAACAACTGGAAAAGCATGTGTAAATATGTATATATATAGATTTAGGGAGCAACAAGTGGATATTAAAAGCCTCTTGGATAAGAACACAATGTCAATAAGTAATAAAATAAGGTTAAATATGTATTAGAGGACTGATGAAAATGCAAAAAGAGAAAGTGGAAGGAAAATGTTAATGCCAAAGCCAACTTAAAACAGGGAATCCTCACGTGACGCTTTATTTTTACAAAGACGGCTCTGGATTGTAGCTTTTTCTTTGCATTTTTTATTTAGATAATCATAATTAATGCATTTAAACAGATGGAAAATATGAGCTCGGCCTAAACTCTGACACAAACTCCAATAAAAGTGCCTCAATATCAAAAGCATGCCCCATGTGCTTCTCTACTGTCTATGGTTGCACTTCTTCCTGTTTTTCTTTTTAACACATGCTTTTATTTGATTTAAACCATTAACTTTGTCTCGTCTGATTCCTTTTGTTAAGTTTTGGAGACTTTTCGAGCCAAAAAACAAAAGGTCAAACGGGATCAGTTCATGACATTGTGACCAAAGGCATCACTTTTCATGATTTTATTGTACTTTAATTGTCTTTAAGAGTATTTTTGTCTGATGTTATTGTGGATTTTTATGGTATATTGTGTAAAGCTCTTCTCACTGTGTCCACTGTCGAAAATAAAGCCCCCACCTGTTGCTCTTATTAACACATCAGATAGATTCCAAATAATATTAAGCTGGGTCGTTAATTTCCAATATTTAGGTTTGAATTGGTTTTGGGGACATTTAGAGGCAAGAGCCAAAGGTCAACTAGTATCAGATGATGTCTGTGTGGCTCTGAGGGAGGACTGCGTTACTAAAAGTGACACTACAATGACTTTTAATCGCTTTTAAGAGTCGTTTTGTCTCAGTTTACTGCCATTTTTGAAGTTTAGGGTGGAATTTGGCTCCTTTTTAAGACGCATTTTGGACTTTTGTGTCTTTTTTTTATACATGACACTTCAAAATAAAGGATTAAAGAGGCATTTTGGAGATTTTAGTGTAAATTACAGTCTAGTAGTATCTCCACGGAGCAAACCCACGGACACACTGTACTCGCGTCATTATTCATGGCTTCAAAAAGTGACAGGATCTTGTTTCGGTGTAAGACCTACCTTCTCCTGCGCCCGGGTCAGCCTCTTCTGGACGTTGATGGCCAGTTTCCCGGCCGTGACCCCTTTGCCAATGTCGGCCATGACGCGCGGCGTGGACGGACCCCGTGGACGGACACGAACAGAGACAGAGACAGAGAAATGTCCTAATCCTGGAGTCTTAAAGGAGCAGCGCCGATTAATCCGCTTTACTCCCGGGACGAAGGCAGGCCCCCAGTGCGCAGGCGCGGTGTGGAGGCCAGGTAACAGTCCGAGGCACTAATTGATGAAGAGTAGGGGCCGATGTGTGTGGGACGGGTTGGGTTTCCCCGTGGCACGCTCTTAAAGGGCCACGGCGTGTTATTCTTAGCGCGCAACTGTCGCTCACAGGCAACTGGTGCCGGGCTTATTTTCAGAGAGACATGCGGCTAAATGTGGCCTTAACCCCCAACAGCACGGACCGGGGATAAAACTGGGCTAAACCGGACTAAAACAGGGTCTGAACCAGGGTCTGAACCAGGTCTGAACCAAGACTGACCCAGGAATAAACCAGGACTAAATCAGGTCTAAACAGGGTCTAAACCAAGACAGAACCAGGTTTTAATTGGGTCTGAACCAGAACTAAACCAAGACTGAACCAAGACTAAACAGGGTCTGAACTGAAGTGAGTCCAAATCAGGTCTAAACCAAAACTAAAACCAACACTAAACCGAGTTTAAAAAACAAGGCCTGAACCAGGACTAAACCAGGTCTGAACGCGGAATAAGTCAGGACTCAAATAAAACAAAACTAAATCCATGAATGAACCAGGATTAAACAGGGTCCAAGAGACTCAAGGGTCTCAGTCTTGGAAGGTTTGAACTCAGACTAAACCAGGTTTTAGACAGGACTAAACCAAGACTTAAACAAATCTGAGCCAGATCTGAACTAAAATACATCACTTTAAACCAGGTCCAAACCTGGACTGAACAAGGACTAAACCAGGTCTAATCCCAAAAATAAGCCAAATCATAAATAAACCAGGACTAAAATAAACACAAGAGAGACACACACTTCATTTAAATATAATTTATTTTCAAAAATAAATCTCTTCAAAATAAACTCACAAAACTAAACATTTCCATATTTTATCTATAATCTGTTTTTTGACAAATAAAGGTTTTAAATCCAATAAAACTCTGTCTCTGTCTTCAGCAGAATCCAGAATGAGTCTTTAGTCCTGACAGTAGTTTTAATAAAGTTTTCCATCCAGTCGTCTTAAATCGAGGAGTAAATCCCTTTTGAGCAGCACTTTGTGAATAAAAAGCTCTTCCACAGAAAACAGGAAAATAATCAAAGGCTTTAGTCCAGTTTCTTTAAAGGAGTCTGAACTGAGTCTGAGCACGAAGAAGGACAAAAGACGCTGAGTCAAAGTGAAGCCCAAAGCCTGGGGTTACAGCAGCGGCCATTTTGTTTCTGGACAAAAATATGGATAAATCTGTCTTTTGAGTGTTTAAGTGTTTAGGAGGAATCATGTGTTAGGAACCTTGTGTTTAGAAAGTCAAAAACACAAAGATGCTAATGCTAATGCTAATGTTCCCTTCAGGCTTGGCTTCACTTCCCCGTCTCCGTCCCTTTGTCCATCTTCATATACAGTCCCTCACCTGCTTCCTTCCTGCTCTACTCCCGTCGGATGGAAGCTGTCGGCATCCATTAGCGTCCGTCCGAGCCAGTGTAAAACCCGCGCGTACCAGTGGACGCCGTTACCGTGGCGACCCGTACTTCCTGTCCAGTGGTGGACGAGTCTCAGCGGAGCGAACGCCCGGTGCGCCAGACGGTGCCGGTTCACCGCCGCGTAACAGGAAGCGGCCGCTCCGTCGACGACGAGCGTCCCGTGTTCGGTCAGCGGCGCGAAGACCCCGCGGCGCTTCACCAAATCCACTCGTTTGATGCGAGACAGACGGGTTTTTATCCCTTCCCCGACCAACGTGCAGTGTCCTACGTGAACGTCGCTCGCAAACGCCGTCTTCAGGTCGCTAAACTCAGGCTCCGCCCCTTCTGAGCAGTTTCCCGCGGCGACGAACATCAGGTGAGCCGCGGTGAGAGTGAGTTTTGCCCCGGATTCGGTCTGAAAGGCGTAAAACAGTTTCGAAACCTCAGGTTCTCGATCCAAAAAGCCCAAAACCTCGCTGAACTCCAGTCGACCGTCGTCTGAGGAGGACAGAGCCAGGATCCTGTCGCCGGGTCGGAGGTCACGCACCGGTTTTTGGAGACCTGTCTCCGTGGTAACCAAGGCGTCGCCGGGGAAACAACCTCCAGATTTGGCTGCTACCGAGTGATCTGCAAAGAGTCAGAAAAAGATTGAAGAATTTAATTAAAGGAGATGCAGGCGATAAAATAATGTTTAAAATATTTATTCAAATGCAACAAATGCACTTATCATTGCAAAGAACAAACAAAAATGAATTAAAACAGGCTTTTCATTGTCCATAACTCTGCAGGTCACTTTGACAATGCATTAAAATGTTATTGTTTGTGGGTGAAGCTGGATAAAATTATTGTATTAACTTTAAACAGACACTTGAGATGTGAATTCAGAGAGAAAACAGAAGCCATGCTGTTAGAGAAATGGAAAAAAGCAGGAAAATTATAAAGTATGATGAAAATGTTCAAGCTCTTTTTTTGTCCCTGTCTCAGACTCCACTCTTCTCCAAAATGTATTGATCTATTTATTTAATTCAATTTATCCATTTGACCAAACTGAAGTTTAGAGTTTAGCGTTAGCTTAGCTGTGACTTCAGCGTCAGGACGACAATTATCTCCTCCTCGTTAAACATTACGTGATTGAATTGACAGTATTTATCTGTGTTTTACGTTGCCTCCCTTTTCTCTGTTGATGCTTTTCTTTTTTCAGCTGTTTCTCTGTTAAAAGACATATTCAGCTGAAAATACACTTTATCTGCAGCTATTAAACTTCCTGGAACGTCATGTGACAAGTGTCGACCAATGGGAGCGCTCCTTTTTGGAGCATGTGATTGTCCAAGGTTTTCTGTTCCTGAATAGAGGTTCTCATCTGTTACAATCCCTTACAATAAACACTAGATGGATCAGAAAGACAAATTATTGATATTACAATAAACTATCTGGGTTTTAAACTATTTTCAAACTTCAAGAAATAAATATCAGGTTCAGTCTGTTGAAGTAAAACATGCAAAAACAAAGACCTGACGTGAACATATGAATGAATGTGTGTGTATTACCTTCCTAACATGGCTGTGTGTTGAATAAAAGCTGCTGAATCCAAAGCTGTGCTGCCCTCTAGTGGTCATCCCTGTGGTTTACTACTTTAGCTGCCTCTAAAGGAAACATTTAGTACAATGTCTTTTTAAATCTACCTCTGAGTTGAGAAAAAGTTAGAGACAAAAAACAGAAATCATAAAAAGATACCAACTTTTGATTGAGTGATTGATTGGTTGTGCTTCTGATCAAGTCAAGGACTGGGCCCTGGCGACTCGATCTGAGAGGACAGAGGAAGACAGACAGTCGGAAAAACAGGAAACAGAGGGAAAATTCAAAAGTTACTGCTCTGCGTCAAAGCTCAGGGATTCAACATGTCACCGTCCCGTCACTTTTCACAAACACACGAGACGTAACAGGCTCAGAATGTGTGAGGTTTGTGTGAACGGGACCCAGCTTTCACCCAACACCCGTCTGCTTCAGAGAAAACTCCACTGAGAGGATTTAAGACCAGGAATAATCAGCTAAAGCCTGAATGTGGCTCTAAACATTTACTAAAGACGACAGCCTTCTTTGAACATGTTTTATATGGATTTAAACAGGTTTTAGTTGGACTTGAACATGTTTTATATGGATTTAAACAGGTTTTAGCTGGACTTGAACATGTTTTATATGGATTTAAACAGGTTTTAGTTGGACTCGAACATGTTTTATATGGATTTAAACAGGTTTTAGCTGGACTTGAACATGTTTTATATGGATTTAAACAGGTTTTAGTTGGACTGGAACATGTTTTATATGGATTTAAACAGGTTTTAGTTGGACTGGAACATGTTTTATATGGATTTAAACAGGTTTTAGTTGGACTTGAACATGTTTTATATGAATTTAAACAGGTTTTAATTGGACTTGAACATGTTTTATGTGGATTTAAACATATTTTAGTTGGATTTGAACCAGTTTCAGTTGGATTTGAACATGTTTTATATGGATTTAAACATGTTTTAGTTGGACTTGAACCAGTTTCAGTTGGATTTGAGATAGATTAATTGAGTTTAAACAGGTTTTAGGCCATTTCTCATGAGCACATATTGAGTATTAACTAAAGTAATGGTAATAAACCTGTTATAAATGTCCCGGGTCGTTAGTACCTGACTTGACGCTGCAGTGGATGTGTGCCTTGGACTCGTAGTAGACCCAGTCGAAGCCGGCCTCCACCGCGAGCCGGGCCAACATGGCGTACTTGTTGCGGTCCCGGTCCGAGGTGGTGATGTCCACGGCGCGGCCCTCGTAGTGAAGGGACTCCTCCGAATGATGGCCGTCCTCGTCCCAGCCCTCGGTGACCCTCAGACGGACCCCGGGCCAGAGGTTCATCACTGAAATCGCCAAAGAGTTGAGTTTGTCCTTACAGCGCTGGAACAGAGACCAGAGACGGGTTAAACCAGGACTAAACAGGACTAAACCAGGACTAAACCAGGATTAAACCAGGATTAAACCAGGACTAAACAGGACTAAACCAGGACTAAACCAGGACTAAACAGGACTAAACCAGGACTAAAACAGGACTAAACAGGACTAAACCAGGACTAAACCAGGTCTAAACAGGACTAAACCAGGATTAAACAGGACTCAACCAGGACTAAACAGGACTAAACCAGGCCTAAACCAGGCCTAAACCAGGTCTAAACCATGACTAAACCAGGTCTAAACCAGGTCTAAACCAGGTTTAAACAGGTCTAAACAGGTCTAAACAGGACTAAACCAGGACTAAACAGGACTAAACAGGACTAAACCAGGACTAAACCAGGTCTAAACATGACTAAACAGGACTAAACCAGGACTAAACCAGATCTAAACCAGGACTAAACCAGGTCTACACAGGTCTAAACAAGACTACACCAGGACTAAACAAGGTCTAAACCAGGTCTAAACCAGGTCTAAACCAGGCCTAAACCAGGACTAAACCAGGACTAAACAAGGTCTAAACCAGGTCTAAACCAGGCCTAAACCAGGCCTAAACCAGGACTAAACCAGGTCTAAACCAGGTCTAAACCAGGTCTAAACCAGGCCTAAACCAGGACTAAACCAGGACTAAACAAGGTCTAAACCAGGTCTAAACCAGGCCTAAACCAGGCCTAAACCAGGACTAAACCAGGTCTAAACCAGGTCTAAACCAGGTCTAAACCAGGCCTAAAACAGGACTAAACAGGACTAAACAGGACTAAACAAGGACTAAACCAGGATTAAACCAGGATTAAACCAGGATTAATCCAGGACTAAACAGGTCTAAACCAGGACTAAACAGGTCTGAACAGGACTAAACCAGGACTAAACCAGGTCTAAACCAGGTCTAAACCAGGACTAAACCAGAACTAAACAGGACTAAACAGGACTAAACCAGGTCTAAACAGGACTAAACCAGGACTAAACAGGACTAAACCAGGACTAAAACAGGACTAAACAGGACTAAACCAGGACTAAACCAGGTCTAAACAGGACTAAACCAGGATTAAACAGGACTCAACCAGGACTAAACAGGACTAAACCAGGACTAAACAGGACTAAACAGGACTAAACCAGGACTAAACCAGGTCTAAACAAGACTAAACAGGACTAAACCAGGACTAAACAAGGATTAAACCAGGACTAAACCAGGTCTAAACAGGTCTAAACAAGACTAAACAGGACTAAACCAGGACTAAACAAGGATTAAACCAGGTCTAAACCAGGTCTAAACCAGGTTTAAACAGGTCTAAACAGGTCTAAACAGGACTAAACAGGACTAAACCAGGACTAAACAGGACTAAACAGGACTAAACCAGGTCTAAACAGGTCTAAACAAGACTAAACCAGGACTAAACCAGGTCTAAACAGGACTAAACAGGACTAAACAAGGTCTAAACCAGGTCTAAACCAGGTCTAAACCAGGCCTAAACCAGGACTAAACCAGGTCTAAACCAGGTCTAAACCAGGTCTAAACCAGGACTAAACAAGGACTAAACCAGGCCTAAAACAGGACTAAACCAGGTCTAAACAGGTCTAAACCAGGTCTAAACCAGGTTTAAACAGGTCTAAACAGGTCTAAACAGGACTAAACAGGACTAAACCAGGACTAAACAGGACTAAACAGGACTAAACCAGGATTAAACCAGGATTAATCCAGGACTAAACCAGGTCTAAACCAGGACTAAACCAGATCTAAACCAGGACTAAACCAGGTCTTAACAGGTCTAAACAAGACTAAACCAGGACTAAACCAGGTCTAAACAGGACTAAACAGGACTAAACAAGGTCTAAACCAGGTCTAAACCAGGTCTAAACCAGGTCTAAACCAGGCCTAAACCAGGACTAAACCAGGTCTAAACCAGGTCTAAACCAGGTCTAAACCAGGACTAAACAAGGACTAAACCAGGCCTAAAACAGGACTAAACCAGGTCTAAACAGGTCTAAACCAGGCCTAAACCAGGACTAAACCAGGTCTAAACCAGGTCTAAACCAGGCCTAAACCAGGACTAAACCAGGTCTAAACCAGGTCTAAACCAGGCCTAAACCAGGTCTAAACAGGTCTAAACCAGGCCTAAACCAGGACTAAACCAGGCCTAAACCAGGTCTAAACAGGTCTAAACCAGGCCTAAACCAGGACTAAACCAGGTCTAAACCAGGTCTAAACCAGGTCTAAACAGGTCTAAACCAGGACTAAACCAGGTCTAAACCAGGACTAAACCAGGTCTAAACCAGGTCTAAACCAGGTCTAAACCAGGTCTAAACCAGGTCTAAACCAGGACTAAACCAGGTCTAAACAGGACTAAACAGGACTAAACAAGGTCTAAACCAGGGTCTAAACCAGGTCTAAACCAGGCCTAAGGACTAAACCAGGTCTAAACCAGGTCTAAACCAGGTCTAAACCAGGACTAAAACCAGGACTAAACCAGGACTAAACCAGGACTAAACCAGGCCTAAAACAGGTCTAAACCAGGTCTAAACCAGGTCTAAACCAGG
>CM072149.1:10573293-10599316 GCA_036850595.1 Rhyacichthys aspro
ACTTTTAGGCTTTGCTTTTATGCTTTTTAACAGAATTTATTTAGTTTTAAAAATAGAAACAACTTTGTCCAACTTTTAAAAACTAAAGATAAGACATAAAGAAATAACAATGCACATAATACAAACATGAGAAGGTCAGACCTGAGCAATTAAAACCCAACAATAAAACCTAATGCATATTTATTCTTCATGTTGGTATTATTTTAGTCGTATTAATGTTAAGATGTTTGAGTTGAGCATGAATCCAGCTCAAAAACTAATCAAACACAGATGAAACAATCTGTACCTTTATTATTTCTAAACCCAGCTACAAACCTGAATCCAGTTTCAACAGGTTTCAGTTGATTTTGAGCAGATTTTAACTTAATTTGGAAAGTTTTTGGTTTAATTTGAACAGGTTTTAGTTGAATCTGATAAGAATTGTGCTGATTGTGTCTGATGTTTTATTAAGCAGCTAAATGTTACGACTAATAAAACTCCAATTTGAAAAAACAGTTTAATTCTGTTTTCGAAGGTGTTTAAATGTGTTTATTTTGTCTTATGCACAGCTCTTTTCACCAAAATGTGGAATCCAGTCTAATTATCTGAACAATACAGCCTTATTTACACAGAAAACTGGCAGTGATGGGCATTTATTATGAAAATACTGCAACATACTCAAGTAAATTGTCATAAATTTGTGTTGAGCAGAGAATAATGGCATAAGGATCATTAAAGTATGAAAGAAAAAGATGGAAAAAACAGAGTTAAAGTTAAAATCCCAGATTGAGAAACATGATGAGTTGAGATCAATGGCTGCGTCTGTAAATGGAGCAGAAACACTCCACAAACAGACGAACGGTGACTTTTGAACCGAGGCTTCAATAGCATTCCCCACGCCTTCGGTCAACATCGCACGGCGGCCTGAAAAACCCCGGCCAACTCTGCGGATCATTATTACACTGCTCTGTTTAGGAGTTTCTGAAGTGAGTCACGACGAGGCAACGATGACGAAACGAAAACAGCAACGAGAACAGGATTCTCTTTTATCGTCCAAAATGTGAAGAATTATGCTGCAGAGAAAAGGCAAAGACAAAATAAAGGAGCAAAGTTTCCCTAAAATGGTTTAATGTATTTAAAATAGAGAGTATCAAGACTCTAATAGACACAAGGGAACAGTCCAAGTCCAGTTTTAGACCAGTTTACCAAAAGAACAAGACAAGATTTGTTTGAAAACGTGTTGCTATTTTGCATTTTTTATTTCAACATTTGTTTTTTGAAGAAAGACTACAGCACATTTAGCTTCACTTTTCAATAACCTTTCATTGTTTTGGCCAAAGTGGCACTTATTCTGGAACCTTTTACCTTTTTATTCAATGGAAAGGCATCTTAAAATCCTCCCAAAAACGTGTCCTGTCTGAGATACAACTGAGTCAGAGCATCTCAAAAGGCTTTTCTGTGTCTTATCTGTTCATTTGTTCAAATAAAATACTGATTTCAACACTTAAAATCATTAAAACAAAGCACTTTATTGAAAGACATCTAAAAGCATATTGTACAAAAATCTAAAATATCTAAAATCTAATCAACAATACTAACTTCACTGTGAAAAATAAACAGGAACATTTTAATAAATCTAATTAAAACCCAGTACTTTCTTTAAAACATGTAAAATTCAGTGTTTTCTGTGTAAAAATCCTACTGCTCAGCTTCATCTGAAGAGCCCCACTTTCTTCTTCTTTGGTTTTGAGACGGGTTTCTCTGCAGCTCCGAGCGAAGACGGAACAGACTGAGGACGACAAACACAAACCTGCATCGAACTCGGCTTTTTGTGTCTTTAAATTAAACAGAAGAGCTGATAATTTGAGATAAATGTGAGTTAACTCTTCATTTTGAGTCCCTCTTTTAACTCTTTTAAAGACAGCCACAGAAATATTATGAGTCAGTATATTTTTTCCAATTTTTTATGCAATTATTATCATCAGTCCTCACAATAAATAACAAATATTTATGAATTTTAACCCTTTAATGCCAGTTTTGTGTTTAAAAAGGAAAATATTTAAAAAACTAAAGGACGGTTAAGTTATAATTTTGGAGCCAATGATATTACCACTGAATTCAATAATAAAACGAGTAGTGTTTGCGGTTCCAAACCTGTTGGATTGTGGGTAGTTTGGTCTTTTTTGCTTCAGACGTTTGTATTTTTGCGTTTTCACTCTGCTCCGTCTCATTCTGACCTGGTTCAGCGCTCGTAGCTCCATCACCTGAGAAAATAAAACACATTTTACTGCTTTTATTGTGAAATCCCAAGCCATTCAACAAATCAGAGCCCACAACAACCCTGTCCTTTATTTTGTAGACGTTAAATCCAAGATAAAAAGCACAAAACGAACCCGGCGTCAGGCTCGGTGTCGGTGTGGACGGCTCCTCTTCCTCCGAGGGCCGGCGTTTCCGTTTCAGAGCGTTTTGTTCCGACACGACGCTCGAGTAGAGACGCTGTAGGTCCGGGTCGAAGCTCAGAGAGTTCTGCTGTTCGCTCAGAAGCAACGGCAGCATCTGAGAAAGAAAAAGACGACGAGGAGATGTGGTTTTAGGTCATATTTAACTTTTTCCTTCCAATAAAACCGACAGACAGCATTCAGTCACGGAGCTCTGCTGTAGACTATATTAAACATTTTATTTTCTACATTAGATGGAAACATGTTTGCTTATTAAATTTTTATTTACTGCCGCTGTCTGCAGTTAATTTTGAGTTTGACTCCACTGTTTAATACTTTACAGCGAGACAATGCCCAGATAAACATGACGTACGCAGTGTTTTTCCAGTGTGTTTATTCCCTTTAACATCTGAAAAAGTCTGTTTTTGGACCTCAGTATTTTTAAAATCCTTCTGATAAGCCTCTATTTACCTCAAAAATCTAATTAAATCAGCCTCAGACAACAAAACCAACCCACTGAGCTAACAAACATCCATACAGCTCACTCTATAACTCTACCAAACCCGTATTTCATCACAAATCTACCTCTTACTTATCTTTTTTAAACTGCTATTGTCAGTGTTTGGACTAAAACCTGCCTCGAGATAAGGCTGCTGTAAACCTCCCGCTCCATTATGCAAATCCACGAAGAAAAACAGCCTCTTTCCCCCAAAAGCCCAGGACAAACTCTCCAAATTAGCTCCTCAAATATTGACCGGGAGGAATCGGTGGTCGCGGAGGCAGAGGGGCTCCTCGTCACACTGCGGTCGGGTTTCATGAGGTTTCGCATTGATTTATTCCTGTTATTTGTTTGTTTAAATATCGTAAAAATAAATGTATGCTCTGAGGCTGAGGTCCGCTTCTGCTTTGGGAACAGAGAATCCAATGTGGACGGCACAGAAGAAGAAGAAGAACGCCTTTCTTCTTCTTCTGCTCTTCTTATTCGTGTGTCGGACCCCCTCCTGATGCGCCACTTTGGCCCAAAACCAACGCACTTCGCAGGGTTTTGATCCGGAAAAGGTCATCGGTCAAAGTCAGAGCTAAAACCTGACTTTGAGATCTGTTTTTCACCTGATACAGACCAAACTAAGCCAGGATTAAACCAGGATTAAACCAGGACTAAACCAGGACTAAACCAGGATTAAACCAGGACTAAACCAGGATCAAACCAGGATTAAACCAGGATTAAACCAGGATTAAACCAGGATCAAACCAGGATTAAACCAGGATTAAACCAGGACTAAACAAGGACTAAACCAGGACTAAACCAGGTCTAAACCAGGACTACACCAGGACTAAACCAGGGCTAATCCAACCAAAGACAAACCAAATCCAGGCCTAAACCAGGATCAAACCAGGACTAAACCAGGACTAAACCAGGACTAAACCAGGACCAAACCAGGACTAAACCAGGACTAAACCAGGACTAAACCAGGTCTAAACCAGGACTAAACCAGGACTAAACCAGGACTAAACCAGGACTAAACCAGGACTAAACCAGGACTAAACCAGGACTAAACCAGGTCTAAACCAGGACTAAACCAGGACTAAACCAGGACTAAACCAGGACTAAACCAGGACTAAACCAGGACTAAACCAGGACTAAACCAGGACTAAACCAGGATCAAACCAGGACTAAACCAGGACTAAACCAGGACTAAACCAGGTCTAAACCAGGACTAAACCAGGACTAAACCAGGACTAAACCAGGACTAAACCAGGATTAAACCAGGACTAAACCAGGACTAAACCAGGATTAAACCAGGACTAAACCAGGTCTAAACCAGGACTAAACCAAGACTAAACCAGGACTAAACCAGACCCAGACCAAATCCTGACAGAAACACTTCAGTAGAAGAAGAAGGTGTGTAAAGCGGGTCAATAACCTGAGAGTTTATATTCACTTCATAACGTTCAGGACAAAGTTCACACAAAACAGGAACAAAGAAGAAAACAACAACAGAGGCTCTCACCTGAAGAACAGGTGACTTAGAGCCCAGACACTCCCTCAGAGAGTCACGGGAAAGACACGGGAAAAACACGGGAAATACACGGGAAAAACACGGGAAATACACGGGAAATACACGGGAAATACACGGGAAAAACACGGGAAATACACGGGAAATACACGGGAAATACACGGGAAATACACGGGAAAGACACGGGAAAGACACGGGAAATACACGGGAAATACACGGGAAATACACGGGAAAAACACGGGAAAGACACGGGAAAGACACGGGAAAAACACGGGAAATATACAACACAGACAAAAGAAAACATGGGGAAAAAATGTCTATAATAACAATAAAAGATGTAGGATTAACTGTAAAAACACAGAAAACAAGTCCAGGTTTAGTCCTTTGTTTAGTCCAGGTTTAGATCTGGTTTAGTCCAGATTTAGATCTGGTTTAGTCCATGTTTAGTCCATGTTTAGACCAGGTTTAGACCAGGTTTAGTCCAGGTTTAGTCCAGGTTTAGATCTGGTTTAGTCCATGTTTAGTCCATGTTTAGTCCAGGTTTAGATCTGGTTTAGTCCATGTTTAGTCCATGTTTAGACCAGGTTTAGTCCAGGTTTAGTCCATGTTTAGTCCATGTTTAGTCCATGTTTAGACCAGGTTTAGTCCAGGTTTAGTCCAGATTTAGATCTGGTTTAGTCCATGTTTAGTCCATGTTTAGTCCAGGTTTAGATCTGGTTTAGTCCAGGTTTAGTCCATGTTTAGTCCATGTTTAGACCAGGTTTAGTCCAGGTTTAGTCCATGTTTAGTCCATGTTTAGTCCATGTTTAGACCAGGTTTAGACCAGGTTTAGTCCAGGTTTAGGTCTGGTTTAGACCAGGTTTAGTCCATGTTTAGACCAGGTTTAGACCAGGTTTAGTCTAGGTTTAGGTCTGGTTTAGTCCAGGTTTAGTCCTGGTTTAGACCAGGTTTAGGTCTGGTTTAGACCAGGTTTAGTCCAGGTTTAGTCCATGTTTAGACCAGGTTTAGTCCAGGTTTAGTCCATGTTTAGACCAGGTTTAGTCCAGGTTTAGTCCATGTTTAGTCCATGTTTAGTCCATGTTTAGACCATGTTTAGACCAGGTTTAGTCCAGGTTTAGTCCATGTTTAGACCAGGTTTAGACCAGGTTTAGTCCAGGTTTAGTCCAGGTTTAGACCAGGTTTAGTCCAGGTTTAGGTCTGGTTTAGACCAGGTTTAGGTCTGGTTTAGACCAGGTTTAGGTCTGGTTTAGACCAGGTTTAGTCCAGGTTTAGTCCATGTTTAGACCAGGTTTAGTCCAGGTTTAGTCCAGGTTTAGTCCATGTTTAGTCCAGGTTTAGTCCAGGTTTAGACCAGGTTTAGTCCAGGTTTAGGTCTGGTTTAGACCAGGTTTAGGTCTGGTTTAGACCAGGTTTAGTCCAGGTTTAGTCCAGGTTTAGTCCAGGTTTAGACCAGGTTTAGACCAGGTTTAGTCCAGGTTTAGTCCAGGTTTAGTCCAGGTTTAGTCCATGTTTAGTCCAGGTTTAGTCCAGGTTTAGACCAGGTTTAGTCCAGGTTTAGGTCTGGTTTAGACCAGGTTTAGACCAGGTTTAGACCAGGTTTAGACCAGGTTTAGTCCAGGTTTAGTCCAGGTTTAGACCAGGTTTAGACCAGGTTTAGACCAGGTTTAGTCCAGGTTTAGTCCAGGTTTAGTCCAGATTTAGACCAGGTTTAGTCCAGGTTTAGTCCAGGTTTAGACCAGGTTTAGACCAGGTTTAGTCCAGGTTTAGACCAGGTTTAGTCCATGTTTAGACCAGGTTTAGACCAGGTTTAGGTCTGGTTTAGACCAGGTTTAGTCCAGGTTTAGTCCAGGTTTAGTCCAGGTTTAGACCAGGTTTAGACCAGGTTTAGTCCATGTTTAGACCAGGTTTAGACCAGGTTTAGTCCAGGTTTAGTCCAGATTTAGACCAGGTTTAGTCCAGGTTTAGTCCAGGTTTAGACCAGGTTTAGACCAGGTTTAGTCCAGGTTTAGTCCAGATTTAGACCAGCTTTAGTCCAGGTTTAGTCCATGTTTAGACCAGGTTTAGACCAGGTTTAGGTCTGGTTTAGACCAGGTTTAGTCCAGGTTTAGTCCAGGTTTAGTCCAGGTTTAGACCAGGTTTAGACCAGGTTTAGTCCATGTTTAGACCAGGTTTAGACCAGGTTTAGTCCAGGTTTAGTCCAGATTTAGACCAGGTTTAGTCCAGGTTTAGTCCAGGTTTAGACCAGGTTTAGACCAGGTTTAGTCCAGGTTTAGTCCAGATTTAGACCAGCTTTAGTCCAGGTTTAGTCCAGGTTTAGTCCATGTTTAGACCAGGTTTAGATCAGGTTTAGTCCAGGTTTAGTCCATGTTTAGACCAGGTTTAGATCAGGTTTAGTCCAGGTTTAGTCCATGTTTAGACCAGGTTTAGATCAGGTTTAGTCCATGTTTAGACCAGGTTTAGATCAGGTTTAGTCCAGGTTTAGACCAGGTTTAGTCCAGGTTTAGTCCAGATTTAGACCAGCTTTAGTCCAGGTTTAGTCCATGTTTAGACCAGGTTTAGACCAGGTTTAGGTCTGGTTTAGACCAGGTTTAGTCCAGGTTTAGTCCAGGTTTAGTCCAGGTTTAGTCCAGGTTTAGACCAGGTTTAGTCCATGTTTAGACCAGGTTTAGACCAGGTTTAGTCCAGGTTTAGTCCAGATTTAGACCAGGTTTAGTCCAGGTTTAGTCCTGGTTTAGTCCAGGTTTAGTCCATGTTTAGACCAGGTTTAGTCCAGGTCTAGGTCTGGTCTAAGGGCCATGTCTAAACGCGTGACTAGAGCTGGTTCTGTGCTGGTGAAGATGGCGGCTTCACGTGGGTCTCTTTTCGTCACGGACCTGAGGAATCTGAGGCCTCGGTGGAAAGTGGGCGAAGAGATGGACCACAGACTCGGTCCAGACTAGACCCACAGTTAGACCCGAATGAATCATCTTTCTATTAATACACTCGTCCCGAGAAGAATCAGTTCTGCTGAGAATCCTGAAGAAGACGATGAAACACACTGTGGTTTGTTTTAAAGTTTAAATGACGTAAGGTTTTCTAAATATTTACCAAACACACATCATCCATATTATCACTGAAAATACACATTTATATTTAGTTCAAATCTAAAACTGTGGTATCTTTACAAACAAAAGAGTGGTTTAAAGGTGGTTTGACGTGACTGGAGACCTCTAGTGGTAAAAGAGCAGATTGCAGCTAATATAGAGAAACATGAATGTGCTTCTCCTCCAGCAGAGCTCTGTTTGTCTGGGGTTAGTCCTGGTTTTATAGACACACTTTGGTCTTGTTTAGTACCGGTTCCTGGTTCAACCATGTGTCGGTCTGGGTTTAGTCCTGGTTTAGTCCCAGTTCAGTCCAATTTGTCCTGAACAGAAACAGGAAGTGACTGAACCCGCGACCCCTTCCTCGGTCCGGCCTCCGAACCCGCGACCCCGTCCTCGGTCCGGCCTCAGGTTCGGACTTTAACCTCGAGTCCCGGGTCTTCAGAGTCCGAGCGACACGGCGGATTTAGTTCGGGGGAAGCTGAGGTCACAACGGGAGGAACAAACAAACATGGCGGACGGTAAACACGAGGTCAGCGGCAGAAAACGGTGACGGAGGCAGAAGTGAGAGACTCTGAGGCACCAGAACGGCCACTTTAAAAACGACTCCGGCGGCAACAGCTCGGCTAAAACTGGAGCCACTCACCACGAAATCAACAAACTCCATCAGAACAAGGGCAACAGTCAGATCTGGAGACGATACAGGGTTCAGGCCCCGGATAGTCCTGATTTAGTCCTGGTTTAGACTCAGTTCAGGTCCAGGTTTAGTCCTGATTTAGACTCAGTTCAGGTCCAGGTTTAGTCTTGGTTTAGACTCAGTTCAGGTCCAGGTTTAGTCCCAGTTTAGTCCCAATATAGTTCTGGTTTAGTCCCGGTTTAGTCCCAGTTTAGTCCCGGTTTAGTCCCGGTTTAGTCCCAGTTTAGTCCCAATATAGTCCTGGTTTAGTCCCGGTTTAGTCCCAGTTTAGTCCCGGTTTAGTCCTGGTTTAATTCCAGTTTAGTCCTGGTTTAGTCCTGGTTTAGCCCCAGTTTAGTCCCAGTTTAGTCCCGGTTTAGTCCCGGTTTAGTCCCAGTTTAGTCCCAATATAGTCCTGGTTTAGTCCCGGTTTAGTCCCAGTTTAGTCCTGGTTTAGTCCTGGTTTAATTCCAGTTTAGTCCTGGTTTAGTCCTGGTTTAGTCCCAGTTTAGTCCCAATATAGTCCTGGTTTAGTCCCGGTTTAGTCCCAGTTTAGTCCTGGTTTAGTCCCAGTTTAGTCCCAATATAGTCCTGGTTTAGTCCTGGTTCAGTCCCAGTTTAGTCCCGGTTTAGTCCCAATATAGTCCTGGTTTAGTCCCAGTTTAGTCCTGGTTTAATCCCAGTTTAGTCCTGGTTTAGTCCCAGTTTCGTTCAGTTGTTATCGTCCGGTCTCTGTTCTCACACTGATGAACTATTATGGGATGGACACATCAAGAGACGGTCGCCGTGGAGACAGGACACAAACAGAGAGCGGTCCTTCAGAACAACAACATACCTCACACACACGACAAACGCCTCCGCCGCTCCAGAGTCTAGACCGGGACCAAACCAGGACTAGACAAGATCTAACCAGGGTCAAACCAGGACCAAGACTTAACAAGAACTAAATTAACACATATACAAACCCATTACTAGACCAGGACTAAATTAGGACTAAACCCTGAAGAAATAAGGGTTTACCAGCTCTAAACCAGGACTAAACCAGGACTAAAACCAAACCTAAACCAGGACTAAATCAAGACCAAACTGGGCATAAACCAGGTCTATACCAGGACTAGGTCTAGATCAGAACTTAACCTGTACTAAACTATTGATCATTTTTAATTCTAAATTTAATAAATAAACACAATGTCTGATCTCTGGTTTTATTTATGCCTCAACACACTTCCTCTTTCCTTCGTTCGTCTGTAATCATTGGCCACGTGAATCTTGTATAAATTCTCTCTGAGCTCGAGGTCTGAGGAGTTTTAGTCGGGTTTTAGTCGGGTTTTCTGAGGAGACGTGTATTTGTGAGGGAGACAGTGGCATTTCAGATCCACGTGAGGAATTTCCAAAGTGAGACTCTCTACATTCTCTCTCCCAAACACATCATTCAATTATTTAAACCAGCAACAAAAACCGAACAACCTCGAGAGTCGAACGCTGCTCTAATGAAACCGCAATATTCCAAAAACAGAAAGTGAAATGGAAGCTCTAACCTTTGTCGTGAAGCTCTCTCTGAAGGTTTCTTCTTCAAACGGCTCGGTCTGAAGTCGCTCTGACGTCAAACACAAAAACATTCAAACTTTTTACACCAAGCACCATCTTAGAAAATATCTGTCTCTGTAAATATCATCTTTGTGGCAGGGCAAGGGCCTATATTTCTTTAATTACATTCTATATTTTCAGGTTATTTCTCTCTAATTTCATGGATCTGAGGCGTAAGAAGAGGACACAACGTGAATAAAGCCACAGTAAACCGTCTGAGGTTGAAACCCTGCTGTAAAAGTGTGTTTCTGTGCGGTACCTCTGCTGAGCGTGGCCCCGTTTTCTCTGTAATCCTGGATCTCTGCGTCTTTTCTCTGCAGCAGTTTCCCCAGATGCTCCACCTGTCGCTGCAGGGCGCCGCTCATGGCCAGGAGGGGGCGCACCAGCTGAACACAGGCCTCAAACACAACACACACAATTATTTAAGCAGTAATTATGAAGAATGCTACCATGTTTGCTCAGTTGATTTTGATGTTGGGAACATTTGATAATCATAGACACTAAAAACAAGTTAGTTAGTGAGGAATACACCCAGGATTAAACTCTGAATAAAGCAGAACTAAACTAAGACTAAGGAGTCTCAAACCAGGGCAAAAATCAAGACTAAAACCCAGGATCAAACACAAGTTAAACCTAAATTAAACAAGGACTAAATTAGTTCTTACTGTCTAAACTAAGACTAAAACAGGAATAAAACCAAGACAAAACCAGGTGTGAAGCAGGACTAATCTCAGGTAAAACAGGATTAAACCAGGGTCAAGACTAAAGCCGGACTAAACCAGGTTTTGGTCTTGACTCGGTCTCAAAACTCTCTGGACAAGAGTTAAACCGGGATCTAACCAAGTCTAGACCCAGGTGAGGGGGCGGTGGTTGCCGTGGTGACTCGGGGATGAGGCTGTTACCGCGGTGACGGGGATGAGGCTGTTACCGTGGTGACAAGGATGAGGCTGTTACCGTGGTGACGGGGGCGGGGCTGCAGTGGAACTCCCAGTAGAAGGGCAGCCCCGCGAGCTCGCTCTTCAGCCTCAGGGTCATGTGACCGTCCCGCCGCAGGACGGTCACCTGGGCCCCCTCGCTCTGGGACCGCCCACTTCCTGTGAGGCACGGCGTCACCACGGTGACCAGGTGAGAGAAGAAGGCCTCGACGGGGGCTCGGAGACGGCGGTTCAGCTCCTGAGAGAAAGAAACGACGAGTTGGAACCAAACTAAACTCAAATCCCGCAGGACACACCGGGACGGACCTGAGCTCGGGTCTGAATGGCGTCTGCGTCCAAACGCTCCTCCCACAAACACAACGAGTCCAGGAGGAGCACCTGGTACCGCTTTTGTCCAAACCAGCTTTTACACAGAAACTGAGACCCGCCGATGTCCACAGGCATCCAGGGACACACCAGGAGCAGCTCGGAGGAAACGACAGGAGACGCCATCTTTAAAAACACTCACAGGAGCTGAAACAGAACAAATATAGAACACTGTGTTTGAGAGGAGAAATGTTTAATGTAAAATCTAGTTAATCTGACAAAAAGGTGATCCTTAAAAGTAGTGTTAAATAAATTTACTCAAGAAAACAAGACCAGTCTGAGGACAAACCATTCACAAAAACAAGACTACATTTAAAAACAGCAGCATTTGAAGATGTCTATTGTTATGTAGCTCCCATCAATAAAAATATAAGAAAATATAAACTTAAATAGCTTCCCTCACATATTATTCCATTTCTTCATCCCTTTAAAGCCTATTTAAACATTGGAGCATTAGCATTTATCATCTTTCCTATATTTTTCTTGTAATTAATATGAAAACAATACATAATCCAAGCTTTTTATGCAGCTTTGATCAATTAACCTACGATAACAGTGAAGAAATGTCTAAAAATAACACTATGCACTCGTCTTGTAAAAACAGGCATTAAAATACAGGCTTAAAGTTATTATTAAAGTATATTAAAGTGTCGTGGCTTGAAGCTTTTTTATAATAGTTTACATTTCTGAATTTAAATGGACAAATACAATTAAAGCTACTTCATTATTTCACATTATGAGGTTAACAAAAGCTTATTTAAAAGAGCCTAAGTCACTTATACAAATAAATAAAGTCAAAGCATGTGTTTTCTTTGCCATTTTTTCAGGTAGATTCCAGTGAAAACCCCTCCTTTTTCCGACTCCTACGTGGTTTTAATCAGTCACCTCTGAGGAATGTGTCCCGAAGCCCGGTCTGGACGTGTCAAAGCCACATAATCACTGTGTGTCGATCTGGAAAAGACACAAACAGCAGAGGTGCAGGAGTTTAGGTCTGACTCGAGCTAAAATCAGTCACTTTATGAGAGTTTTTTGGAGCTAAACTGAGATCTACAGACACATGCCGGTGGTCAGAGGGCATCGGAGCTGGCACGCACTGCTCTCGCTCCGATTCACGACCAAAACATGAGAACGGACCCATCACCTGCTTATTTTAAGGTTAAAAGAGTCAACTCCCGTCATGTTTTAATCCTGGTTCAGTCTCGGATTAGTTCTGCATTAGTTCTGATTGAAATTGGGATAAACCTAGGTTAGTCTTGAGTTTAGTCCTGGTTTTCATTCTTTATTTCTGTCCAGATTTTACCTTGGTTTAGTCCCAGTTTGACCTTAGTTTGATCTTATTTTAGTCCAGTTTTGTTCTTGCTTTAAACCTGGGTCTGGTCCTAATTTTATCCAAGTTTTGTCTCGATTCCAGTTGGATATAGTCCTGGTTTAATCCTGATTTTTCTTCTTTCTCTAATCCTAGTTTGGTCCTGGTTTAGTGTCTGGTTTATTCATGGTTTAATCCTAGTTTAGACTTATTTTAGTCCTGTTTAACCCTGGTTTTGATTTTGGTCTGGTCCTGGCTTTAGACTGTGGTTAGTTTTGAGTTTAAACCAAGTTTTAGATCCTACTTGAGTCCTACTTTTACCTTAGATTTAGGTCTGGTTTAATCCTATTTCAGTCCAGTTTTAGTCTTGGTTCAAACCTGGGTTTAGTCCTGTTTTTTCTGGATTTCAATCAGTTTTTTTTTGTCCTGGATTTTGTCTTGGCTTAATCTTGAGTTTAGTCCAGGTTTGGGTGAAGTTGTGTTGCTTTATATGTAATATTTTGCATTAATTAAGTAATAACGTTTGAACTCCCTTCACAAAACATGGAATTTAATCGTTTAACCACGTTTAATCTAAATATTGTGCTTTGGAAAATAGATTAAACATGCTTATCGATCGTTGAGAGCTACTGTTTAATTCGGCATGCCTCATAACTTAATTACTTGATTGATTTTTATCAGAAACAGACACTTTCGATTAAATCAGTTCGTATTTCCAAACGCAACTGGAGGAATATCGATTATAAATTCATGTAAAATTAACAAACAACATAAATAATTATATGTATACATTTGTTTTAATATAAAACTTATTAAAGAGTGTTGTCTGACCACAATAAACTAAATTCGCTCCAAAAAAGGTGTGTTTACATACGGCGTTGCTCATGTGTTTCTTCCGGTCTCTTCAGCACAAATCAGCGCGAGGCTCCGACGTCAAACATGAGCCACGCAACAAAGGTTCCGCTTTAAAAAAAACAACAGCAGCACAACAGCAACTCATAAATCAACTTAATGAAAAAAAATACATGTCGTTTTTCTTTTATAAGATTAAAACAATACACGTAGCATCCTTTAATCAGCATTTCCATCCCAAAATTAAATAAGAAATATGAAAAAAAAGTGAATACTATGGCAGTTTGTATTCTTCCTTTGGGTCTTAAATAGCATTAAATTCATAAGATTCATTATTTTCAGTCTTTTTCTGTTGCTCCCAAAAGAGTGCAAGGTTTTGGCTTTTATTATGTATTGAATTATCTGTGTTTAGTCCTGGTTTAGTCGAGGATTAGACTTGATTTAGTCCAGTTTTAGTCTTGGTTTAGGGCCGATAAAAGTCTTGGTCTAGATTAGGTTTGATCTTGGTTTAGTTCTATGTTCAGCCCTGAGTCTGGTCTTAGTTTAGATCTGGCTTAGTCCTAATTTAGTCCAGCTACAGTCTTAAACCTGAGCTCAGTCCTGGTTCAGTCCTGGTCCTAGTGATTAAGTCCTGGATTAGTCTTGGTTTAATCCAGGTCTATTCTAATCTTAATCCTGTGTTAAGTCCATAAAAACAACCAAAAACCCACTTTCTCTCACTGAGCCCATTAGAGGCCCATTGTGTTACGTATCTACCTCATCATGTAACAGGAAGTCGGTCTGAAACACCCAGAGAAAGCCACAGAAGAGACACAGCGTGATTGCAGCACTTCAACACGAAAAGGTTTATTATTGAGGTCTCACAGTTACAAAATAGACTTCTTTTTTAAATAGAATAGCTTTAAATTTATTTTTGTAGCTTATTTTTTCAATTTGCGAGAGAATTTTACAACAATAACATCCAGCACGAACAGAGAGAGACAGACAGGAAGTGGCACAAAACGACTTCGGATTCAGTTTTTTTTTGTTTGGAAGGAAGGACAGAGCTTGGATTTGGTTTAAAGTGAATGTGTTTTCACTGGACTCATGCTGGGTTCAATAAACTCTGAGAAAGAGGAAGGCAGTGTTAAAGGGATCGTTTTAGACTCGGAGTCGTAAACAGGAGAGAATCTGAGCTGGATCAGAGGGTTTACACTGACGAGGGACAGTCCTGGTTAGTCCTGGTTTAGTCCTGGGTAAGTACTACATTCAGTCCTGGGTTCAGTCTTGGTTTAGATCTGGATTAGTCTTAGCTTCCTCCTGGTTTAGTGCTGAAAAGTCTTGACTTAAACCTGAGTCTAGTCCTGATTTTGTTCAGGTTCAGTCCTGGTTTAGTCCTGGTTAAGTGCTAGATAAGTCGTGGTTTAGTCTGGATTAAGTGCTGGTTTTAATTCTAGTTCAGTCCTAGATTTAGTCCTGGTTAAGTGCTAGAGAAGTCTTGCTTTAGACCAGGTTTGGTCTTGGTTTTGCTCTGGATTAATCCTGTCTTCAGTCTTGGGTTTAGTGCTGCTTAAGTCCTGCTTTTGTCTGAGTTTAGTCCAGGTTTAGTCTTGATTTAGTCCTGGTTCAGCCTAGTTTTAAGTAAACCTAGTTGAGTACTTATTTAGTCCTGTTTAGTCCAGTTTTAGTCCTGTTTAGTCCAGTTTTAGTCCAGTTTAGTCCAGTTTAGTTCAGTTTTAGTCCAGTTTAGTCCAGTTTAGTCCAGTTATAGTCCAGTTTAGTCCAGTTATAGTCCTGTTTAGTCCAGTTTAGTCCAGTTTTAGTCCAGTTTAGTCCTCCTCAGAGTATTTCCTACAATCCCAGCTCTGACAGGTTCTAAATGCATCAGATAAGTGTTAGTCTGACGTTAGTGTTTCAGATAAAGGCAGCGTGTCTTAACATCACCCAGAACATGTATTTTTCAAAGCGCGTGTGTTTTTCGGGGCCGAGACGTCGTTGTGTTTAACTCGACAGAAGCGTCACTCAAAGGCGGGGCACACAGAGGGGTTTGAACAGGTCCGAGTCCAGACGGAGTCACTGCGGCAGAGCTTTGAGGATGGCGTTCACTTCTTCAGCGACGGCCGTCAGAGCGAATTCAAACTGGTCCTGAGAGAAAAATCAGAAAAGGGTTCAGAATAAAACAGTTAAAAGGAAGTCTGGGGAATAGGTTTTACTTAATAGATCATTTAGACTAAAGTTAGTTTAGCAAAAGAACCACAAGAGGGCAGTCATCAGCAAAGACTGTCTGTGATAGTGATGAGTTTAATTCTGTAATGAACTAAAGTCTTAATAAAAGTTTTTGCCCTGAAACTACAGATGAAAAATAGTATAAAAAATACACAGCTGCACTGATCTATAAACTGATGAATTCATCCAGTTTTTGTCCAGGTTTATTCTGAGTTTTGGATGTAGTCATGATTTAACTCTGCTTTGATGCTTGTTTAGTCCTGTGTTTATTCTGGGTTTAGTCTAGTTTTAAGTTTGGTTAAGTCTAAGGACAAGTCCCATAGAATCTCAGGTTTGTCCCAGGTTTAGTCTTGTTTAATTATGTCAAACTGATAAATTAGTTTTCCTGTCTTTCTGTTGGACTTTATGGTAAAACATGATCCGTTCGTGGTTCATATAAAACTGTGACTGAGCGGAGATATGTTTTTCTTCTTGTGTCTGACCTTAGTCCGAACCATCCCAGGTCTCTGGTCACGAACGTGCTCCAGAGTCGCAGCGATGTCGATCTCCTTCACACCTGCAGCAAAAGCATCAATAATCATCTCCAGATCTGCATTTGGAAGTTTGTATACTGAATATTTCGAGATATTCCTCCAAAGACAATCCAAAAGTCCAATACTCCTGAGGTCCTGACTGATTCAGGAACCATTCAAAGGTTTGCTGTTAATAATTCAGGCTAAACATAAATCAAATCCAAAATATTTTCTTTCTCACCTTTAGCCATTCGATTCAGAACCATGTCGATCAGGATGTAGGTCCCAGTCCGGCCGGTGCCATCACTGTCAAAACACAATTGAAGAAAAAACTGACTGATTTACAGCATATTTTATTCTCTAACGCTCTATCAGTGCAGCAAATATGAACATTTTTGGCCTAGTGCCTGGCCTCTGGTGGTCAACTGAGGTATTTCACTTTAATAAGTCCCTGTATTCTGCACAGACTCAAAGTAAATCTGTGGAAAACTAGTATTGGTTGTATATATTTGAGGTTTTGAGGGGTTTACCTGCAGTGAACGATGATAGGGCAGGACCGTCCTCTGTAGCACTTGTTCACCTTCCTGAAAAAAACAAAAGAACAACGAGATTCTAAAATTAAAGGCTGTTTCTGAAAAGCATGGAGTCATTTTTACAAAGTCGTGAAAGCCGATGTTTGTGGCTGAAGGTGGCAGCTGTGGGTGCAGTACCGGCGGAAGTCCAGCAGGGGGCGTGTGGAGGTGGGGATGCCCTGTGCAGGCCAGCTCAGGAAGTGGAACTGGGTGAGTGTCCGAGTCTCCTGCGTCTGGACGTTCTTCAGGTAAAAGCTGCGAACCAGGAAGTCGTTACACCAGATGTGCTCCGAGACCAGGTTCACCTGCGACGGACGGAAAACAGAAAACAGAGAGTTTATCCAGAGTTTCTGTTCAGACCGGGGTGGTTTTTAGTAAAGAAGGACGGATTTGGACAGTCCCTAGATTCTGGTTGGATTTGAACAGGTTTTAGGTGGATTTGAACAGGTTTGATTCATATTTAAACAGGTTTTCAATTGATTTGAGGAAGTTTTAGATGGATTTGTGGTGGTTTTGGATGAATTTGAACAGTTATTAGGTGGATTTGAACAGGTTTTAGATGGATTTGAACAGGTTTTAGATAGATTCTGAATAGGTTTTAGATGAATTTGAACAGAAAATATATTTTAAACTGAACTGCAGCTGGGATCATCAACGATATATGTTATCTCTGAAGCTGAAGACCGCCTAAAATGTCACTTTGATTGGTCCTCGTCCGGACTTTGATCACGTCTGGTTCAGACCGGTTCAGGTTCAGGTTCAGGTGGACTCTCACCTCGTAAATGTGGTAAAGAGAGGATCCTTCGTCGGGCCAGTAACGGTCACACTGCTTCTCTCCGTCTTCCACCAGAGCCGTCAACATCACGATCACAGTGCAGCCGTTCTCCCAAACCATCTGAAAACGAATCCACAAGAAACATGAGGAAACGGTTCTGGACCGGTCCAAAAGAAACACACGACGGACTCCTCTGACCTGCCAGAAGTCTGAGATGGTGTGGGACAGAGGGCCCTGAGTGGCGATGTAGGCAGGCATCCGCGGGTCGTGCTCGATCTGAGAGAACAGAGACAAATCTTACTCGATGCTTTTGAAAAGGTGGAATAACGACACATGCCGGCGATTAAACGATAGATTATCTTTCCTCGAGCAAAAACAAAAAGCAGTGCCTCGCTCTTGTGATAAACATTGATATTTAAAGATAAAGCAGGCTAAATGTATACATTTTTGCAGCTGTTTAGTCCTTTAGATTCCAGAAAAGGAGGAACCTGGAGGCGGGACTTACGATGGTGCTGGCGTTGATGTAGTCGGAGCGTGAAGGGTTGATCTCAGCTTTGAGCTTCACCCTCGAGTGGTCGTCTGCAGAAACAGAGAGTCCACAATTCACACATGAAATAATGTTTGTCAGTATTCTCCTTTAAGGCTTGGATAATGTCAGAGCCTAGTCCAAGTCTGTTTATGGAGTTTTGCATTTTATGTGCTTAAAAATGCCTTTGGAGTATTTATTCAAACAATGGTACAGTAAAAGTACTGTAATAGTGGTACTCACAGGGCACAGAGTCGGGGCAGCGGTTCTTCTTAGCGTTAGCGTCGCTCTGAGCCACAGACACAGCGCTGGGCTCGGCCTGATACGAACACAGAGCCTCCCACTCCTTCAGCAGACGGTCCTTGTTCCTCAGGTGGTCCTCCATGTACGCCTATGGAAATGATCACGAAAATGAATATATCTCAAACTAAACTAGCATCAGAGGGTCAAATGTTAAACTAAAGTAGCCTCAGAGGGTCAAATCTCAAACTACAGTAGCCTCAGAGGGTCAAATGTTAGACTACAGTAGCCTCAGAGGGTCAAATCTGAAACTAAATTAGCCTCAGAGGGTCAAATCTGAAACTACAGTAGCCTCAGAGGGTCAAATGTTAAACTAAACTAGCCTCAGAGGGCAGCCCTAATCGTCTTTCACTGATATCACTGCGACCCGTGGCGTGACCTTTGCCCTCTCGGGGTCACTGACCAGGATCATGTGACCGGTGGAGATGTCCATGTTGGCCTGGGCCGGCTCCTCGCACCAGGACGGGGTGCTGCTGTGGGAGCTGGGGCTGGGCTGGGCTCCTTCGCTGAACTGAGACGAGACGCTGCTCACTCTGGAGTCCGCTCCTCCCGACGCGCCGTAAGCTCCTCCCACCGCTCCGCAGGCCCCTCCCACCGCTCCGACGGCCCCGCCTCCTCCTCCTGCGGCTCCGCCCACCGCCCCCAGAGCGGCCGCCTCCAGACGCCCGAACGCACCTTTGGACGCCATGTGCTGACGACACAGGTCCTGTCAGTCAATGCACTGTCAATACTCTGACATTAATGTGTTTTTAACTGATTTATTTATTTACTTTACTTATTTATTTGATTTATTCACATTCATTAAAAAAACAGAACTGGGCTGTTAGAAAAAATTTTAAAACTGTTTTTGCTCTGTTTTTTTATTCGGTTTGGTGTTTCATGGCTCCTACTCTTTTTAAAAAATCATTTTCCAGACCTTTTCCAAGACATTTCACAACAGTATTTTGTAGCCAATTATCAGCATTATATTTATAATTTTTCTGTAAAAAAAATTAAAACAATATAAAATAGGCTGTGTATGTTTTTTAAAAAAGCTGCATTGATTGTCATGGTGAGTTTAGTCTAGATTTCTTCAACCATTCTTTGACCAACATTTGCTAACAGTATTTTGTTTGTTTGTACAATTATAAAACGAAAGTATTTTATTCCTAATTTTTCTCCTTTGGAAAAATACCACAATAAAAAAAGACTAATTGATTTATTTATTTTCATGTCCAATCCCTACTTTTTGGAAATTGTGAGATTATTGTGACTTCAGCGGTTTCCAGTTTGGTCTAAACCAGGACTTAACCAGGACTTTACACCAACAAGACCAGACTTTGAATTAAAACCAGGACCAAACCAGGACTAACTCCAAGACAAAAGGTTAAGCAGCACTAAACCTGATCTAATCCACTTCTTAACAAAGACTAAACTCCAAAACCAGGACAGAACTTAAATCTCCAGCACCGAGTTAGTCCAGGACATTGGTGGCTGTTCCGGCGGTGACCTCTGACCTCACCTGATACTCCTGGTGCGTGAAGCTGCCGGCCTCGGGGCCTAAGCCCAGTTTTTTGGCTGCGAGGCGGTGAGCGTGGTGTCGGAGACAGGCGATGGTCATGGCCGCCACCAGGACGCTCCCGACGCAGGCCATCACCACCAGCGTCGCGAAGGCCCAGCGCGACCGGGGCTGCACCGGCGTCGCTAACGGCAACGCCTTCCCATCATGCATCTGTCCATAAAGAAAACAGTCAGACCTCACATTATTTCATTTGTAAATCAGCAGAAAAAGCTGAACGTCGAGGCTTTGTTCGGTGGAAGCCGTGGCCATAGACACCGCAGACTTCTGTCCAGGACTGTGGGCTTGTTATTGACAGAAAAAGGCCTCATTAAAAATAATAATGACTGGAAGCAGCAGCTGGAGTCATGGAAACAGGACACTCATTAGTTTTCATTAGAGTCGGTGTTAGATATTCAATTAAAACATGAGCTATGGTTTACACTGGAGAGAATGTGAACGAGCTGCAAATAAATAAATATAACAGAAAAATGAGGCTACAGCATAAATGTAACACAGCCATTTTGAATTTAGTGCTTTATGTATTTCCATTTTTTACTACACCTGCATTTAAAAAACACAAAAATCTGAAAGTAAGAGCTGACTTTGAACTCAAGTTTTTGTGTTTTTGACTGGATTTTACAACTGTTCTTAAACATCTCTTACCATTTATCACTATTCTCTACAAGTCTTAGTTTCTATTCAGTCATTAGTTCCAGGTTTAATTATTGAAATCATTACATTTAAAGACTGGTCAGTGAATCAAATGCTGTGGAAGCTGTTTCTAAACTCCAGGATCCAGACCCCTCTCTCTTTAAGGCTTTAGTTGTGCTGCTCTAGGTTTGATTACAAAGGCAAAGAGAATTGATATTTCACAAAAACACGAGCAGTTTGTCCAACACTCGTCCACTTGTCTTCGCTGGTCTCTAAGGACACCGTTTTCTATTTTTATTCGTCTATTTTTGTCCTTCTGTTGCATGTTGCAGGAAATGTGGTAAATGAGTGGTGTCTGAGCGTTTCTTTGCATCTAAACGCACTCATTGACACACTCACCTCTCCTTTGTCTCCATTCTGCAGCACTCTGAGCCCTGTTTCTGACTCTGCAAATGTCTTCTCCACCACTGAGCATAAAACACATTCAGATCATTATTACGACTGAGCCTAAACCAGTGCAGACGACAGCAGCCAGTCTCTGTTTCGTTTCTCACCTGCTTTGTCCGCCGTCGTCAGGTTTTGTGGTTTTATTTTGAAAGTGAGCGCAGTTCCTGATGCACTGAAGAGAAAACACATCTGAGTCATTAAACAAACACAGCTGCTGCTAAACAAATAAAAAACCTGTTATAAATGAGTGCAGTACCTTTTGTTGGAGCTGTTTTTCTCAGTTTTCTCCACCTGCTGCTGGATCTCTTGGTTCTGGTCTTGGGACGGCTTTGGAAACTTGATGGAAGAAGGACCGCTGGCTTTGTACGACATGGAGCCTTCAGTGAACTGAGACGAGAAAAAAGGCTGTCAGGGATTAAACCAGGACTGAAAACAGGATCAAGATGAGGACAAATCAGGACTAAACATGACCTAATAAATCAGGACTAAACAAGAGCTAAACCGAGAACCTAACTCAGGGTTAAAAAGAAGATTAAACCAGGACTGAAAACAGGATCAAGATGAGGACAAATGCAGAACTAAACAGGACCTAACAAATCAGGACTAAATCAGGACTAAACAAGAGCTAAACCAAGAACCTTACTCAGGGTTAAAAAGAATATTAAATCAGGACTAAACTAAAGAAAATGCAGAGCTAAACCAGGATTGAACCAGGATTAAACTGGGCCTAAACCTGGACTTAAGCAGAACTCAACAAGAGCTAAACCGAGAACCTAACTCAGGATTAAAAACAAATCTAAACAAAGACTAAATATTGACTAAAGTTGGGCTTAACTGAGACTAATCCACAACTAAACAAGGACTCAATCAGGTCTAGCCCCAGAACTAAGCCTAAACTAAAACAAATCAGGATAAAACCAGGACTAAATCCACATCTAAACCAAGACCTTACCTTTCTTCCTGGAGCTGCATTGTTTCCAAATTTATCTGAAAAATAAAGACAAAAAACAGCTCATTGTTTGGATCCACAGTGTTTTCAAGTTCCTTTTCTAATGTTACTGAACCTGCTGTAATAGTCTTATTTGTAATTATATTAAATGCATTAGTGTTGATGTATGATAATGACAGTAAATCAACATGGCGTCCAACTACTTCAAGAACACAGTGTTCTGCTCCTGATATAATCCACCCACCGACCTGGAGCTGAGACAGACTTTATTAGTTCAAGCTTAGCGGCAAAAAGTAGCACAAATACCACCTTTTTCACGAGAGAGAAGCTGCTTTTCACACTCTCCACACGTTCATTCACATATTTATCACAGATTGAAACGACAGATGGAAATAAAAAGCGTCGCCAGCAGCGTTTTTTTGTGTAATCTGTGGATGATTGTTTGTGTGAAGCGACCTTTGTCCGGTTTGAGAGCGTAGGAGCTGTCCATCTGCAGCTGCTTGAGTGAACCTGGCAGGTCCTCGTTAGTTCCTGGAGTCAGGTCTTTGACGTCGAGGCCGTAATGATCGAGCAGCGAGGCCAGTCTCTGCAGCGAGTCGTCTGAAAACCACAGCACGGTTAGAGTTTATGTGGCCCTCAGCTTCAGAGAGAAAGAGTTGTTTATGGCTCCAACATCAGCAGCTCTGTCACAGCTTTAATTTACAGGTTCAAAATACAATATCTGCTCAAATCTGTCTAAAACCTGTTCAAATCTAACAAAAACATGTTCAAATCCAACTAAACCTGTTTAAATCCAGCTAAAACCTGTTTAAATCCAGCTAAAACCTGTTCAAATCCAACTAAAACTGTTCAAATCCAACTGAAAATGTTTCAAATTCAACTAAAACCTGTTCAAATGCATCTAAAACCTGTTAAATCCACCTAAAACATGTTAAAATCTAACAAAACCCGTTTAAATCCAACTCAAAATTGTTCAAAACCATTTAAAACTGTTCAAATATCACTAAAACCTGTTCAAATCCAACTGAAAACGATTCAAATTCAACTAAAACCTGTTCAAATTTGCCTAAACCCTGCTTAAATCCAACTAAAACTTATTCAAATCCAACTAAAACCTATTAAAATCTCACTAAAACTTGTTCAAATCTCACTAAAACTTGTACTTGTACTTGTACTACTGGAAATTTTCCTCTCATCAAAAGAGAGCAAAAAGTTCAGACTCCCCTTTTTTATTTTAATCCTTCACCAAAGCCTCCATGAGTACAGACTCCTTTCTCCAGAAACACACTAGAGGGCGCTGTCACTGCTCATGTTGTTTTTAATTTTAACTTTACTATATTGTTGTTCATGCTTCTATTATTGTCGTTACTTTAATCTCTGTTTGTCTGCCCTGTCTCTGTTATTTTGTTCCATTCACTGCTAATGAATAAAAAGTGAATTAAACCGTGATCCTCTCACCGTCGAGTCCTCCCAAAGACTCGTACTCCTTCTGAGTCTTTTTATCGTCCTGCTGCTGTTTCTCGAGCTGAGAGACGAAGTCCTGTCCGTAATCCAGAGGGAAGTCCAGGTCCGGGAAGAAGGAGGCGGGCGACAGGGCTCCTCTGTGACGGGACAGGGTCTGGACCGGCAGCGAGGAAGAGGACGAGGAAGAGGAGGGCGAGGCCAGGTAATACGAGACCAGGTCCTGCAGCAGCTGTTGGTCCCGCTCCAAAGAGTCCGCCCTGGATCTGGAGCGAGCGAAGACCGGGTTGTCGTCCAGAGAGTTCAGAGAGCGCTCCTCCTCGTCCTGGAACCCGAACTGCTGCTGTGGAGAACAAAGGTTTTAGATGGATTTGAACAGGTTTTAGTAGGGTTTGAACAGGTTTTAGTCTGATTTGAACAGGTTTTAGTCAGATTTGAACAGGTTTTAGTAGGGTTTGAACAGGTTTTAGTCAGATTTGAACAGGTTTTAGTCAGATTTGAACAGGTTTTAGTCAGATTTGAACAGGTTTTCGTCAGATTTGAACAGGTTTAGTCAGATTTGAACAGGTTTTCGTCAGATTTGAACAGGTTTTAGTCAGATTTTAACTGGTTTAGTCAGATTTTAACTGGTTTAGTCAGATTTGAATGGGTTTTAGTCAGATTTGAACTGGTTTTAGTCAGATTTGAACTGGTTTTAGTCAGATTTTAACTGGTTTAGTCAGATTTGAACTGGTTTTAGTCAGATTTGAACTGGTTTTAGTCAGATTTGAACTGGTTTCCATCAGATTTAAACAGGTTTTAGTTGGGTCTGAACAGGTGTTAGTTGGATCTGAACAGGTTTTAGTAGGATTTACCTGTTGGTAGTAGGGGCTCTGCATGTGCACAGCGGAGCGGGACGGGTCTAAGATCATATAATCCACAAACTGTTGGATGAGGTCCTGGTCTGAGTCCAGAGACCTCTGCTGCTCTGGAGAAAACCTGGACGTCCTGTAAAACACTCTCATTAATATCAGACCCAGAGGATGCAGTAGAAAGCTGGATCTAAAGTCAGTGCCTGGTTTTTTGGTGGGTCCTGGGGGAGGGTCCCGCGGCGGGGACTCGACTCAGCTCTCGACCGATGATCGCCTGAGTCATGTCGTCCCTCCAGGTCAGACCTTCACAAAAACAACACAAGAGTTTAGTTTCTCTCAAATAAATGGATGTATTTTGTTTTTGGTTAAAGACCCTCTGACCCTGGTCCATGAGGTCTTTGAGGACCTGCTGTAGTCTGTGTAGGACCGGTACCGAGACCTGGTACTGGACCGGCTGCTGGTCCGGGGCCCGGCACTGACCGAACAAACCATCTGCACAGACACAAAAAGATCCAGACGACATTAATCAACAGAACACCGCTGCAGCTGGGATTATAAAGATTATAAAGACTGTTTATGTTCTAGTCCCACTGGTCTTGGATTTGAACCGGTTCTAGTTGGACTTTAACAGATTCTAGTTGGTTTTGAGCGGGTTCTATTTGGATTCTACCATATTTTAGTTGTATTTGAGCAGGTTTTCTTAGTTATATTCTGATAAAAGTAGCTTCCAGTTTGATTTGAACAGGTTCTATTTGAATTTGATGAGGTTTTAGTCAGATTTGAACAGGTTTTAGTCAGATCTAGCAGTATTTCCCTGTGTTCTGGTCTGAAGTCCCTGCAGGACCTGGTTCCAGCTGGTTTTGTGCAGGTTTTGGTCAGATCTAGCAGTGTTTCCCAGCGTTGTGCAGGCCGTGGGCAGAGATGACTCATTCAAACACAAACTCGAGGGAGACACGGTCGTCAGGCGCCTGATGTCACCGTTGTCATGGCGACAGCGGGATCCGGCCTCTATTGGGCGAACCGGAGCCTGTGTTTACTTCTCCTCCATCTTTTCACTCGGCTCTGCTCCTTTTATCATTTTCCCTTTGAATCAGACCTGGTTTAGACCTGGTTTAGTCCTGGTTTAGTCCTGGTTTAGTCCTGGTTTGGTCTGGTTTAGACCTGGTTTAGTCCTGGTTTAGACCTGGTTTAGACCTGGTTTGAGTCCTGGTTTAGTCCTGGTTTAGATCCTGGTTTAGTCCTGGTTTAGTCCTGGTTTAGTCCTGGTTTAGACCTGGTTTAGACCCTGGTTTAGTCCTGGTTTAGTCCTGGTTTAGACCTGGTTTAGACCTGGTTTAGACCTGGTTTAGTCCTGGTTTAGACCTGGTTTAGACCTGGTTTAGTCCTGGTTTAGACCTGGTTTAGACCTGGTTTAGACCTGGTTTAGTCCTGGTTTAGTCCTGGTTTATACCTGGTTTAGTCCTGGTTTAGTCCTGGTTTAGACCTGGTTTAACCTGGTTTAGTGGGATCTAGAACCTGGTTTTAGTCTGGTTTGGAGTCCTGTTTTAGATGGTTTAGTCCTGGTTTAGGTTTAGTCTGGTTTAGTCCTGGTTTGGCCTGATTAAGAACTGGTTTTAGTTGGTTTAGTCCAGGTTTTCATTGGATCTCAACAGATTTTAGTTGGATTTGAGGAGGTTTTAATTGGATTTGAACAGGTTTTAGTTGGATTTGAGGAGGATCTGAGTTGATTCTGAATCAGTCCTGGTTTAGTCACAGTTTAATCTGATTTAAATCTGGTCTTAGTTTTGCTTTAGTCCAGGTCTGGTCCTAATCCAGGTGAGGTCCTAATCCAGGTCCAAGTCCAGGTCCGGTCCTAGTCCAGGTCCGGTCCTAATCCAGGTCAGGTCCTAGTCCAGGTCCGGTCCTAGTCCAGGTCAGGTCCTAGTCCAGGTCCGGTCCTAATCGAGGTCCTAGTCCAGGTCCGGTCCTAGTCCAGGTCAGGTCCTAGTCCAGGTCCG